>JAQFYB010000472.1:0-53247 GCA_034694085.1 Pogonognathellus longicornis
ACGTTTTCGGGACGCCCGGGACGGGGACCTCAATCCGGGACAATCCCGGAAAATCCGGGACGTCTGGTCACTGTATTCTATATGGATGAACGAGAAAGTGCAACACACTACCAAAGGACTCCAAAAACTAAAGAACTCGAGAAAACACACACAAAATTATTTGCTGGGGGAATCCTTATGTTAGTTGTAGGTTCAATCTGTGTGTGTATGTGGTGGGCATGTGTTTATATAAAAGAGAATGTATTTTACAGAGTGAGTATTAGAACTACGTGTAATATGTACACTGCTACGATAGACAGAGACAAAAGGGAAGGAGCGAGAGGGAAAGAGAGAAGAGTCTTAACGTAACGTTACGTCGTGGTGTAACGGGACGAGACGCTTTGTCTATTTGTTTCTGTTTCGGATGAGTAACTTGAAATATATCGTAAGAAAGTAGGATGTAGAAAGGAGTTTCGAGCTCATTTCTACCATATATTTTCCTTCCACCAAAAATATTCATCCATACACAAAGGAGGGTTCATCTGGTTTCAGAATTTCACGGTTTACGGTTCGTTTAAGGTACTATATTGATGTGGAGTGCTTTCTATTTACTACAGCTATTTATTTATTCTTGTACAGGACAACCAGAACAAATACGTAAGAATAGGCAGCGGTGCAACAAACTTTCTCTTTTTAGAACAAGTATTTCTGTGCTATTCTGTCTGTAGTGTGGTATCAACGTGGTGAACTCCCTAGAAAAATTAGAATCCCTAAAGATAGATATATAACGAGATTTTTGATGTTTGAAGGCCGTTTGTTACTGGCACTATAGCAATCAGTATAGCTTTGTACTAGCTATGTCATATCTTAAGCTACTAAAACTCAAAATCCAGAAAGTATTAGCATTTTTCTATTAAGTTAAGTACGAATTAAGCCACCCACAAGGTTTTCCTTACTATTATTATGATCCTGTATAATACGTACTACAATGTACCATTTTATATAAAATGTTGCTAAACATAAGTGTAATGTTGAGAATTTAGAAGAAATTTTAAGTTCCCCCGGCCCCGTGATCTTCATGTTCTCTTATAATGGAGTACATTATAGCGGGTATAAAATATTCGTTCCTAATATCTCTTTCCGTCCATTGAGTAAGCTCTGCACAGCAATGATAATCATTTATTGATGTTATGGAAAGTGGAAAAAGATGAAAAACTAGGCACAGTGGTATTTGTACATACATACAATAGCTGGCTGTTACAAAGTGAAAAACAAACCAACGAGTATGTATGTAGTATTATGATCACTTCTGGTTGGTAGTGAAGCATTGGGTATGCATTGTGCATACAAAGGACATGAAAATTTTAGCCCCGAATTGAACAAGACACAATCATCGTCACATCCCGTCGCATCAACAACACACATGTACAACAACCCAACATACACGCACAGAATAACAAATCCACAACAAACCAACAACACATTGCATTCCCAGTCTCCTTGTTCTATGTAGTATTTATACACAAAATAATACTACTAATACTCCATTTCCACTACATACAATATACAACTTGTACTTTGCACATCCAGACACACTACCACATACATACACATACATACACATACCATGTAGCCACGAGGAATGAAGAAAACAGGAAACATCAGCCGTCATACGAACCGATGACGATTGGATGGTTTTCTCCAGAGCATATTCTCTCATTTTACGATTGCTCTTTCTTCAATTCACTATACACAATTTCACTCTCTATTTAGTATACAATTCTTATACACTGTCTGTAGATTCCATAGCATACATAGATACTCCATACACCACCGTAGTAAAAACATCCTCTTGCAATAATACGTATTATTATGCCGGTGTGCATCTGTTCTTCTGCCTGCCTAAAGCTACGGGTAGACGACTTTTACAACCACGTTGTCCTCCTTGCAACTCTATTCCCTATTTTCACCATTGTTTCTGCTCCGTTCGTTCCTTCGTTTCATCTCTAACTAACAATAAGTATCTTTTAGTAGGAGTAATAGTAGTAGAGTTGTAGGAGTGTTCGCCAAGGCAATGCAAGGAAGCAGCTGGTTCCTCATTGGAATGCAACCATTGCTGGTATTACTACACCCGACAAGAATTCGACAGACATATAGGTACAGTGTGTAGTATCTGTAGTAATATTAGTAGTGCTAGAGTAATAGTAAGGACCTAGAACACTAGAAGTACTCTACTAGAAGAAAATGAAGGAGCAGGGCACACAGAGACTGCTGGAGAACAGACTCGAGGTCAAATACTAATACTCCTACTAATACTCTCTATTCCAGTTCCAGTAGTATTAGAGAGACACTACTAATATTCCATGGGATACAGAATGAATCCTTGAAGTTTGAGCTGGTTTTAGCCCTTGTTCACTTTACTTGAGTGTGTATCCAAAGCTGTATGAAGGAGGGGAAAAAAAGAAAGCATTTCCCCCCTCCGAAATCCATAAAGAGGTTATTTTGCCATAAATAATCACAAAATTGCAAAAAATTGACATGGTATATTTTAGGTTGAATTTTTTTTACATTTTTGGTGATTTTTTTGCACTAAGTGCTTTAATGAGCATATTTTTTCCTCATTTTGGGATTTTGTCTCTCCCGAAATGAAATGCTAGATACAGCCGTAAAATGTATCTATGATATCTGTTATGTTTTGTTCCTCAAAGTACAGTAGAATTGTGAATGTGCAAAGACACAGTGTTCTTGTGTGTTCGTCTGTAGTTAGTAGTGTAATGTAACGTGCCGGATGAAAGGGGAAATCTCATCTACAAATATTCAACGCGCTACTTTCTCCATTGTATTGTGTAATATTTCACCAGTGTGCATAGTGTTGTAGTAGAGAATGTAGGTAGCTATAAGTTAGTAGCTACGTTTTGTACAACGGAGTGCATAGTGAGTTGTTTCAATTGTGCTTGTGCTACCACTCGGAGAATTAAAGACGGTTTGTTGTAGTTGTACAAGTAGTAATATCTGCAGCGTATAAATCTAGACAAGTGAAAGTTTTGGATTTTAATTTCTTGGGCGTTTACTTCCTCGTCAGCTTCATTATTCTTAGAGATACAGATACAGATATACATGGAATAGTCAAAAGGACGCTGAAAGGACGACTTTGTAGTTCGGAGTAGTTAGTAGTAGGAGTAGGAATAAGTATTCTTTCTTTACTTTCTTTGTTAAGACAGCAATGCAATGCAATAATGCCATGGTGCTCTTTCTTTACTTTTACACGGTCGCACAATGCAATGCTGGTATGTAAAACAAGTTGAATAGCACGCAATGGAATTCCACATGCTAGGTATTTGTATGTATTTATTATATGTTTATCTACATACATATAATATACAAGTAGGTGCATGACATAATAGTACATGCTGTGAGAATTCGCTATGTATTTCTTTCTTTTATTTCCACAATGCACATTAATATCCTGTGCTTGTGTTAAATGCGAACATAATATTTCATGCCTACACATTTTATAGAAATGGAAGCATTAGTAAAAGTAGTAGTATATACTTATTGTTAGTAGTAGTAGAAATGTGGTAGAAATGTATGTACTTCATTTCAGAAAATAAGCAAAAAGTCACACACACACATACACAAACTCGTCCTCCCGCTTTTTGTCTGCTTTGATTAAAATGTAAATCTTTTGTGACTGCTTTACGCTTTATGAGTACTGTAAGAAATGCTGGAGAGAGAGAGAGAGAGAAATTAAAGACTAAAGAAGCTTAATAAATCTTATCCACATGCGATCCACTCATTAAGACCCGTTTCAATTTTCAGTTAAGTTAACAGCAGTTGATGGACAAATAAAATGGTTTTCAATTGTCTTAATAAGTTCCTTTCTTCTTAGGTTGTTACACAACGAACAGTAGGCTTTACTATTTATATCCGTGTTAAGGAACAGCAAGATAAGAGCTTATTGGTTTTGTGTTAGGCTCTTTATATTCCAGCAAAATACTCGTAAAGTTTAACATCATCTTGCATACAACAATGCTACAGTAACTTCCTCCACTTACAAAACTATAGTAGGTAATATTATATTTCTACGTTCAGTATCAGAGGGAGTATTTTGTTTATTAAATTTTATTGGGCTTTCCTGTTTTAAAATCATTAAAGTTTAAAACAGCTAAAAAATTTCATTCCTAAAATATTTTGCTGCCAAACAAGAAATTATATGCAGGTGTATTTTTCTATTTAATTACATTGTTAGTAGATTGTAGATTGTCTGGTTATTCGGTTCATTATAAAAAAATACACCCTTTTGTAAACTGGCTTATTCTCATCTCCATTAGCCTGTACAAAATAGTACAACTGCAGCATAATAACAATCTCTCAAGACTCAAGAAAATAATCTACTGCAGCTCTTACTTTACTAATAGTCTCTTGGGGTGTGGCGATTAAGGTTAGTTGAGTATTGTATTGTGATAGTGATGATGAGAGTACCCAAAGAATAAAAAGTACATCACTGTGTGCAACAAAGTTTGTGATTTGAATATTTACAGGTATACACACAACGTATACATAAACTTAAACTACAAAGTAAAAGGAAGCGTGAAAATAAAATGATCTATAGTAAGACCCACTGCAGTTTTATGATCAACCGCACCCAACCCAAAAGATAAAGAGCTTTTCATTCTCCTTCGGGTTTTGCGGGTTATATAATACTGTACTGTTACACTTTTTACACAATGTGCATTTATGTGTATGTATGTATGTATTGAAAATAGAAATATAGTTGTAGATAACAATATCAGTGGTTATTGTATGTTCATTCTCCGGGTTGCAATATAATATGGTGAAGACGAAAGCGTAGGAGTGTGTATAAAATAAAACCCGGTACTTGTCGTATTTTGGTATATGTGGCGGTTATTGGGACGGGAATATTGTGATTGGCATGTGCCACTTGGGAGAGATAAATGCATGCAATTCCCTGGTGCACAGATGTGTGACGAGAATGTCGATTACTGGCATACGGAATACGGACGAATTCAACTCAAATGAAACGTGGCCAGAAGTTGAGTGAATGAGTGAGCTAAAACTGTAGTGAAGGAAACTGAAGGAAAATGCAAGGCCACAAGTCTGTGTGAGCTACCCGGGTATAAGTCATTTCAGCTCTGACACTGACTTGACTGCTATTTTCTACTGGTTGGTCTTGGTCTTGGTGCAAAAAGGGAAATGTATGAAAGAGTCTTACACGTTTCCTCGTTTACTTTTATACAGTGCAAAGTCCGTGAAGTCGGATTATAACAACTAAACCATTTACGATTCCCAGGAGGAACTTGACTACTATCTCAGTCAATACTCTAGTAGAAAATCATCGTTGAATTAGTTGTGGAGAGATACGAGGTAAAATAAAACGCAAGCTCTTCAGAGTTTACTCTATAATAATATGCATTTTCTTTAATGTGAAAAGTATCTAAGCAGAATGGCGTAGTGTAGTATTTGCGTATGTATTTGAATATGCAGTGTATAGTGGTACATAGATTTCATTGCGGTATATATAGCGTTAAAGAGACTTACATGTTATATCAATGAATAATCTTGTTCAGTGCAGTCATGTGGAAAATTTAACTTCTTCTCGCATCGCACTTACAGATACATACATAGATATATGTATATACTGAATTATTACTAGCATAATGTAAATAAGACTAAGAAAACAATCCTGGAGGAAATGGTTGAGGTGTAATGAATGTAGCATGTATACACGAAGATAGTAGGAATGTGTATTTTCAACATTTCAGTAAACTCACATGGTACTTAGGTAAAGTCTCGTAGTAATACTTTGCTAAAGTGTGTCTAAGTTGTTATAATGGGGATGTAACATGTATGTATGTAGTTTATACTTAGACGGAAGAAAGCCGTTATTTTTCGCTTTATAGTTGCATGCAGTTAGTAAAGGCGTTATGTAGACGTGAATTAATGAACATTAAGAAATGAAAGGAAAAGCTGAAGAAATAAGAAATGTAAAGCATCAACTCACTCGAAGGAAGCTATCGCGTGTCTGTCCATTCCCCGGTTCCGTCTCGTATGCGTTTCGAAGGCACTTCAATGTTGCTTGTGAGATATGGACTCTCCTGTCGTTCGTTCGTTAGTTCGTTTTCACCAAAAAGTCATTCGGGACACGGTAGATTTTATGGATGTAGACGGAGTCGAATAAGCCATGACAAGAGTTAGTTTTATTTTCCCACATAATATCAGAATAACCGAGAGAGTCACGTCAAGTCAAGTGGAATCACATGGAATGAAATAAAACACATAAATCTTAAATAAATAAACGCATATGTACACACTATAAATAATAGCACTCCCTACTTTATACACCTACCTACCCTAATGAATTGGACACTGTTCTTGTCAAGAGATTTGCGAGTTTCAAGTCTAGGTACACTACAGTACAGCTGTGCCAATATATTTATTACGGTATGGCAAATGATATTTTCTCTTTCGTTCGTGTACTAATAATAATAATTTATATATACCTACCTATACTACACAATACAATTCAGTTTGTCTATCTGTAGAGCACAATACTTTGCTACACAGCTCTGTGTAACAAAGTATTGTGACTTTATTCTGCAGCTTAAAGCTCCATAAGTTGGTCTAGGTCTTCCTACTTAAAAGAAGCATCAGCTGAAGACCTTGAAGCGATGAAATATCGCCATCGGCAGAAAATGTTACAACAGCACTTGCTCCTCTCTCAGTATCTCTTGTATTAACAGTATGAAACTAAGCTAGTTCATAAATAATGGAGATAACGCTTGAAACTTTTTGCTCCCAGTTATTTTCCAAGATAATGCTACACTACAGCTTGGATTCGATGCTTAGATGCTAAAGCATTGCCATTTCAAAATATAGATGATTATTGCAATGTACGTGAGTGAACATTAAAACCAGAAATCGGATTTCAAATTAATATTTAAGTAGGTATAGTAAGTTAATGGCCTATATCGTATAACTTGAAGCTTGATAAGCTCCCTATATAAATTATTGCCCGTAATATACAAAGATACAGATGAATTCATAAATATACCTAGGTACTTAACATAACTCCCAACAAAAATATGTATTCAGTATGAGGAGAAATTAAAATTAACATTGGTATGCACTTTTCATTTCTATAATAAAATTATCAAGATTTACATTCACAGCTAAAGTACCTAAATCGTAGTTTAAATTCATAAACTCCAGTATGCAATGCATTTTATATTTATGGCACAATGCCTGGCGAAGACACTTTAATTAGAACATTTTTATGAAGGATTCAGGTAAATATACAAATAGAGGAATGCGAAGAAAATTATTATATAAAAGAAAGTTTGTCTGTACCCAGGAACACCACCAGACTCCATATGATTCGCGACGTTGACATCATGGGACCAAATGTCAAATTGCCATTTTCTTAGGCCAAGAACTCCACACAAAACAGAGCCGGAGTGAATTCCAATCCTCATATCCAGGTTCACCTTCGAAAAAGATCTCAGCTCAGTTTAATTCAGTTGAACTTACGTTAGAAGTTATAAAAATAAGACACAATGGGATTATATGATGAAATGAATACTTTATTATTATAGCGTAAAGAAAGGACGACAACGCTTTCCCTCAAGGGAAAAGACACAATAAAACTCTACGCTGTGAACGACGGAGACAACACGCTACACTGAACACAACGGCAAAGAAACGTGAAGTATTAGAAGATGACATTGCCAAAAAACTAACATCAATTCAAATTACCAACATAGACATGATACTTACCAGATCCTAGATATACATCCTGTGTATACTCACTTCTATGTATTTCATAGAAATGTGTCTGAGATTATATTATATTGTTTGTGTATACACATTACATTACCCATCCACAAATTATACGTTGACTCCCTATGTGAAATGCTTACACACACAGGATATACCTATTGTAAAAAAATGCCATAATCTTTTGTTCAACTACAACTGGAAGCGCAACCTCGGAATTTACTTTTCGGACGGTAAACTTAACTTAACTGGAGTGAGCGACAAAAAATCCGGTATCACTCTGATAACTACAGATTCTTCTAGTGTAACGCAACTGTTCACACTGTAAAATCTTTATGGGTTTACAACTCACATCTCGAAACACGAAATTATTGTTGTTTCAGTTCAGAGTTGCTTTTTGTCTGATTACTACCTCGTCTCAAGAGGAAACAATGTGCTTTACAGTCACCAACACACAATTCTCTCTTGTTTGTATGGTGTAATGCAATTTACTCTTGAACACGCTACAAAAATAAAAAACCAAAGGTAAACATTTTTTTAACCATTTAAGGCTGAAACTGAAACCTAGACTATATTACACACATACTCAGTTCCTAAACTCTTTCTACTTATACTACAACCTTACAGATTTAATGCTTTAACCCATTTTTTACAGAGCATGATAGACTAAAACTTAAGTTTTTAGATAAAAATTAAAAAATCGATGCACGTTGGTAGCTAATTTCTCAGTTATCATTTTTTTTCTAGACAAAAACTAACTTTAAAATGTTTATATTATCAGATAAGCCAAATTCATTGATTTCTTTTCGATACAAATAGAGACATACAGATAGAGCCGTTATGTAGAATTTAATGCACATAATGCAACAATAATAAAATAATAATGTACCATAATAAGTAAAATTAACAATAATACGGAGTAAAAAATAAAATTAAGCAATTGTGTTAAACCAATATTTGCCTGAATAGTAAAGGAGATGTATAAAAAGAAGAGGATTGCACTAAAAGTGAAAGTGTGAAGCAAAAGCATTGTTGAGATTAATAAAGCTAGAAGCATTTACTTGTTTGTTTTGTCGTACGAAGCGTATAGCCCGAATCATGTGAAGTCCAAGTTCAACGCAACACATGGCATGATCTGGTCTCGTCTCGGGTAATCCACTCACGCAATAATAACAATCACCGAGTAATTTGATTCTCAAACAGTTTGTTTCCTGTAACCAAGTCAGAAGAACCAAGTCAGCTCAAGTCACACAATACTAAATTGCATTTCGTTGCATTGCAGAGCTCTCATGAAATACAACACAGTCACTCTCACTCACTCACTCAGCTACTTCACATACTTTACCACCACTACACTCCGATATATATTACTGCCACAAATTTCTCTGTATACCTAAGTATACTACATACATACAGTTCATAAATATCTGCGATCTATCAGTATTCCCAATTCGTGTTTGTACTTCTATACTTATACTACTAGCTACCACCACAACACAAATACAACTATTATACCTACCATTACTAGGAAAGACGAATGCTGGGCAAACAACAGCACTCTAAAGACAAACTAGATTTAATAGATGATATGGCTAAATAATATACATAGGTACTTACTAGGTACCCAGAGCCATATCAAGATTTGGTTTCGGGGAGGGGGCACTTAAATCAAAATTTTCTTATACATGACAATTATCGCAATAAAAACAAATAAATTGAACTAAAAATTTGGTCAAAGTCAACCTAAAAAGTATCAAATTTTCTCGTCAAAAACTTCTCGATTTTGAACATTGTTATGGAAAAATAAACTCTTTAGGGGAGCACGGACATCAAAATTTTGCATAAAATTACAATTATCACGCGTTATAAATGACATTACGTGATTTAGGCCAAAATCAACCTAAAACGTATTAATTTCGTGATGTTTGGGTATTTTTATGGTACAATAACCTCTTTTATTGAGATTTCGGGTTGGGAGGCACTCACCACAGTGCCCTGCCACTAGATACAACCTTCTAGGTAGCTATATATTAGTACTACAATAAATGCCAGTATGATGACCTAATGTACTCTACTAACAAAATAGATCATTGTTAAAGTTATAGTGTATTTGTGGAGTAGCAGTAGTAGTTGCATTTGGTTTCATCTGTGTTTTGTATCTGGACAAGTAAGCATTCTACACACACTATGACTTTAGAGACACGACTATTAATGAAATAAATTCGTTTGGAAATACAAGAGAGAGTTGGAGAGAGGAAGAGTGAGAGATAGAGAGAGCGAAAGAGAGAGAGAAAAATCGGAGATCCCTGAAGTCTTGACTGGAAGTTAGTATGGAGTGTTGTGTTTGAGTTGTTTGGCCGAATGCCCATAGCATTTTAATTCTAAGGCACGAATGGACAACAGAGCACAGGACTGGACACAAGTCAAATTCAAGCTTTACTTTTCCTTTCCTCTTTCACGATTATATTGGTACTTTCTCTTTGGCTAAACTGATCAAATCAAATCACAAGTTATACAAACATTCGTTTCGCTGGATGAGCATCTATTCAGCTGAGTTTGCTTTACTTTTGGTTGGTTTGTAGAGTTTGTACCTTCTCAACGGAAAACATTCATGCTGGGCAAGGACTTGACTGTATGTAACGTGCTTCGTTTCAAAAGGCATTGACATATCCCTATACCTATACATACACTTTACATTGTGCTAGTAAATAGCGTAGTACAGATATTCCTACTACTGTAGAACTAGAATACTACTAGTAGTAGTAGTACACAGAAATGGAAATACTTTTATGGATCGGTTCAGCAAACACTAATACTTAATAGTACATAACTACCATTACTAGTAATATGTACCTATCTACACTACAACTACACAGTTTGCCGTGCTAGCTCAATAAACTCCAATTTCTATTATTGGATTCCAGTAAAAACGACGAGGAATCTCGACTCAAACCAAAACAGTGGAAGCCAAAGGCGAGAAAAAGTTTTCGATGGATATACAAATACAAATGCTGAGGGTAGGGTTGGGTAGTGCTGGAGTAGATAGTAAATCTGTGTTGAAGTCTAACTATGTACATTGTAGAGATTTGGAAAGTCAAGAGTTTCCTTGTTATTACAGTCTAATGGTATTTCCTTAATTAGAGTATTATGATATATTGTTTTATTACTAGTATTTTCCTTTCATGACTAATTGTTGTTACTGTTGTAATACGTACAAGCTAAAATGTTGGCTACATATATTGGGTGATTGGGTGATCTATTGTGGAAGCAGTGTAATTTTGCAGCAATTCAGAATACAATGGAGAGTTGCAATGCAGTAATCGATTGAGCATTTAGTTTTAATTGACATTAGGCTGACTTGAAACGCTGTTTCATTGACTTCTTTCAGATTAATACTTGTACTTAAACTTACCGATGAAAGTTTGTCGAAACGCCCGAAAAGATCGTTCAGAATTCGAACTAATTCTTGAGGAGAGCAGCTGCTGGCCAATTCTGTAAATGTAGAAGGTACAGAATCTTTCATACATATTTTTGCTACAACTACTACAATAAGAAAATTGTTTATGTATCTAATCTGTTATGTATACAAATACATTCCATTCTGATAAGAATACTAAATATTTACTTTCACTAAAAATAACAATAAGTATTTAATGATATCACTGGAAACTTCTAATACCCATTCTAAAATAAAATGATCAATTTGATTAGCAGATTTGGCATTAATGAGTCAGAAATGGGTGTAGCAAAAGATGTGCAAGAAAAATTTCTAGTTTAATTGAACTAGTGTAAAAATAAAATTTTCTTTTCATTTCTTATTCGAATATATTTTTTAAACACACATTTTTTATAAATTCAACAATCACATTTGCAGGTCTTTCTTGGCAGTGGCAATCATCCGAATTACATTGAACTTGAATGGTTAAAACAATGGAATATTGTATTGTAGGTACTTAGTACACTATACTGTACATTGTGCAATACACACCAACGTACATACTTTCAACTTTCCTAATAGATGCTACTATGTTTGACGAGCATAAAACAACGCTATGCTGGTACATGGTATATACAGACTCATAATATTACACCGCAATGTTGTTCACATCTTACATGTACCTACTTCCTACTGAAAGTAATGAAAATTTGAATTGAACCTGTAAATCCCTTGACGTCAGCGAAGAGAATGGAAACATTTTCATATCTGTGGAGATACATCTTGTGAAATTGTGCGCTATTGAGTTCTTCAGAGGAAGCCATGTCCCGGACGAGCTCTTTGGCCACGAAACTCGGTAGTACTATGAGGAAAGAGAAAAACATTAGTTGATTCCCTGTACGCATTAAGCTTTTAACATAAATAGCGCCGAAATACCAGCAAAACTACTCCCTCATAGACACACCAGACATACACCAGGTACATCATACGCCAAACACTACACAATATTGTTCTAAGAATATTTTGGCACCGTACCATCAAACACATACAGACTCATTTTTATACAACTTTTATATTTTTAAAGACACTACTTATAATATAAGCCTTTACATATTTATTTTACAATTTCAACACAGGTATATATCCCGTAAGGTATTCCATATTTCGCAGGAAAAATCCATTTTTCCATTTTTTTCCCATCCAATGGGAAAATTGGAAAAAAAAATCGCGAATTTTTTTGCTCTACCCTCGAATTTTATGTAGTTATATTTATTTTTGCCCAAATTTGCTCAAATTTTTCGCGCTTCACGTGAAAATGAGCATATACCTAATATATACCTACTTCCTGTTTTGAGTTTGCCTCCCCCCCCCGAAAGCAAATCCTGGCTACGCCTATGCTTATAGGTATATATATAAATATAGTTGGATAATGTGGGTACATACATATAAACCCATGTACATACCTACTAGCTATGTACATTTATGTGTAATAACTGCAAGTTGGTGTCATTGAAGGAATTCGGGGAAGTAGGAAATAATAAGTAATATAGCTATAGTTGCAATTAGTTGGGAGCGCAGTACAAAGTTTAAGTTTTGTGTGAATGAAGATTGTGAGGAATTTTGTTGTTGTATTTGTATAGAGTCGTCGTGAGAGTCGTGGGTTGAAGTGATGTTTTAACATCGTCAGAGAACTACCCTCCTTGCCTGTCTGTCTTGTTATACGGTTCAAGTTTGCTCACTAATTGCTTCTGGGTTTTAATTGCCTTCAACCTGCTACTCTCATCTCTTGTCTGATGACACTAAAGGGAATTTACAACTTGCAGCATCACAGCTTCAGACCAATGCACATAAATACTTGCAAATAGTGGAAATATGTGTGAAACATGAAATTGCTCTCTGTATATACACAATATAGTCAAATGAGACAAACTAATGACAGCAAAATCCCCATTAAAACTTGGTTTCTGATGAAGAAAACGGATAAGCAATGTAAAACTGCAATTCGGGTTAAAAGCAAAACTGCATTACCTACTACACTACATAATAATTCTGGCCACGTCTTCTTAGTGCACTGACTTAAGGTGTAAGGTACAACACGTACTTAACTGTAACGTTAGTTAAGCTCGCAGGTACACTTAAGCAGAAGTAAAGTAGCAAAGTCGACAAATGCATCTGATATCGAACAGTTTGAAAAGAGCAATTAAATGAAAACGACCATGGTCTTCCCAGGCAAATTTCTTTTCTTAATATTAGCTTAATGCAACTACGAGTCACACAGTTCAGAGTAAATGTGCCATTTAGAACAACTACTCGGAGTACTGGGAGTTGAGTGTCTGCATACGGATACGATACGATAGACACAAGAAGACCGTGACAAAAAGACCGTCAACGACCTTTAAGCTACGAACGATTCACCTGCTGTGTTACAATTTCAGTTAACACCAGGAGATCATTGTGCAATCTAAACATGTCTTCCCTTACTTACACTTTCTATTCTACTATGTATGAGAGAGCATTCCAATCTACCACAACCGTTTCATTTCCTTGCAATACTATTACTATATAATATAACAAAGACTTTTTGCACAATCAATTCAAGCCGTGTGGCGAGTATGAAATTATCTCAGTCAGTTCAGTAGCGTGAACATACAGTTTATGCTTTCCCATGGCACAGCACAGCCACTATAACTTTTTTCCCGTATTTATTATTCAGATTTTATTAGCAGCTTTACTTTACTCTCCTATATTATATGTACTCTTATTAGCTACTCCTTCCTACATCTATGCGTTTAGTGCCACGGTTTGTCTACTGTTAGCTAAATGAATGCAAATTTTGTTACTCGGCTCCGCTGAGTCATGAGTGTATGAATGAATACGAAAAAGTGTAATTTTTCAAGCCTAAAACTTTATTCCATTCGATGAAAGTTTTCCAAAGTTCTGCCTGCTCTTAATATATTTTCAATAGATACAACTACACAAACGTGGCAGATCCATATAGCCCAAGAAAACTAAGGCAAACCACGACTAAGGAATATATTACAGTGGTTTACGATAATACTGGTGATGGTGAAGTGTGCTTCCTCTTTGCTTTCGTGTTTGCACGAACGCGATTTCATCACAATCCGCAGTCAGACAGATTTACTTTACTTACCCACCACTATATACAGTAGATACTATATTGTGTCCTTTCTCGCTTCGACCTGTTCATACATATTAGCATAATGTAATCTACATTGAGCTGCAAAAGGCATTAGTATTTGTACTATAGAGAATAGAAAGTTGAGTTGCAAAGTACGGCGGAGTGAAATGAAAAGCTGAGTTAAGTAGTAGTCAAATAATGGACTCAAAGACTACAGTACACAAAACCGTATATGATTGTCATGTCAAATGCTAATCTCGTCGGCAAACTTTCCTTCGTTAGCTACCAACCAAACTGCAAAACGAGTTCAGTTGAAATCACAATCGATGACTGTCAGTGCACCACGTACTCCTGCATTGTAACTAAGTAGTGTATACAGTATCAACACAATACGATATATTTATACCTATATACTGTAGGTATACACTCATACACAAGAAAACTACTGCAGAGAAATAACAAGGAAAGTCAACTGCTTTTGCTATGTTGTAAAATATACGCAGTAAATTATAGATGTGTACCTTTGTACGTCTAAAGTATAAACACAGTTAAGTTTTGCCACTTGCAAATCCAACCTTTTTGCTTTTGATTCCGGTTTCGTACAACAAAGATATTTGACTTTCAGTTACCTTCACCCGGGTAGTAAATTGTAAATATATATAAGTCACACATAGGACAAGTGCCAAAGAATGCTATTTTGGGTAGCATAGGTATAGGTATCTTTAAACACAATAATTCTAATATATGATTGTTCCAAATACAACTTATAATTAGGTAAATGTACTTGGTTAATATGCGTCATTATAACATAGGAACTAAAGAATTTCGCCAGGTCAACCGATATTGTATTGCTTATTGTAATAAATGTTGAGTATTCATGCACAATGATTTCAAAACCCGTCTATTTGATACGGGCTTTAGTTTGGCATGCTTATTATCTGCACGGAAATGCAAAATAACACTAATTCTTCAATGCACGAAAGAACTTGACTGACTAAAGCAGACACAACGTCAACTCGAATTCACTCGGCCATGTTATCACTATTTTGATTTAGCTAAATATTGGTACTCATAATGTGCCCATGTATATTTCTAGGTAGGTAGATATACAACGAATATTCAATGAAGGTGTAAAATAACTTTATATATTTACCTACACTATTATGTAGATATAATGCACTACTTCCGACAGCTAGCAATGAGTTGAGTGAGTAATTAGCAACCTATGGTTATGGTGCATTCAATTATTTAGGGAGTGTTTGCTTAATTGAATAAAGTGCAATGCACTATATATAGCTAAGTACAACACACTGGTTATTATGTAGAGTAGACTACTTATACAAGAGTTTCCTCACCTGATAAAAGCAGACGTTCCTGTTTCTCATTTTCCTTTTTAGTTCTGTAGTGCATTTGGAGATAACGACGAGTTTCTAGAAATGCATTCCGCTGGCCACGGTCTGTAAGAAATCTCGTGTATAGTGCACCCAGGTTGATTCCAAGGAAAAGGAGTACATCTGCTGCAATTATTTTAGCACTGCATCTCTCAGACTGTAAAAAATGAAGGAAAATAAATGACATTATTGATTAGTAGATTTAACTGGGCCGATTAAGAGTAGGTATGTTAAATTACTATGTTAATAATATAGACACCTAAAGTGTATCAAAAGTTTTATAACAATTTAAATACTACAAAATTCATGAACGTTTAAATCCTGGAACAATTAATACGCACAATTGTGCATTAATTCCACACGATATTTACTTTGAAACAAACAGCAACAGAACAATATTTGACCTGTACTACTCGCAACAAAAGCCTAATCCGTGTAATATGTAAAGATTTTACAATAAAGAACATATATATTCATTATTAATTGTACTAGTTTTGTTTCTCCTTGAAATCAGAATTCTGTTGTAGTATCGTATGTACATATTTGTATGGATTTTCTGTTAATTTTCTAGTTCACGGTTCTGTACAAATGGAACTGTAATTTTGTAATTCTATCTTACATGAAACATTTAAAATGACTTTAGTCAATGTACTTTAGTTTAATGGTACATGAATGAGACTCGGTTTTAGTTCTTGCATGTTCCACATTCTTGCATGTTGTATACATAAAATTTTATTATTCAGCGGGTACTACAAGAGCACTCTTTGGACTTTAAAGAATTAAAGGATTGAATTCAAGTGTAAGTCAAGTACAAATCTTGTTTAATTATTCATCGCACTAAACAAGTAGCGTTTTCCTTACCACAAAATGGCATACATATTGGTATAATACACTGTATCTATGTATGCCATTTATGCCGCAATAACGGGGATTATGCCTACTGCTTACCTTTAAGTAAAATAAAAGCAATTGCTTATCACATACATAGAAATTATGTGGTACAGACCGGGTTGGCTATTAGGTACTTCTGATAAACACTTATTAATAATCAACATTTTAGTTCATTGCAGCTTCGCACCTGGAGCAAATTTACTGTTACTAATAAATTGCCGTTCCAAATGAATTTGCAATGCAACTTACAACGTAGTTCTCTAATGAAATTCTTACCACGTTCAAACCACGTGCAGACAATAAATAAAGAGAAAGTACTGATTTGCAGTTGCTGCACAGTCGTCTCTTTAGCTATATTTTATTCCACAATAAGGTTCAGTATTAAATTTGTATCGCTTCATTCCGGCTGTAATGTAAATGGTATACAATTGATAGGCCAAACTTTTTCTGATTATCATCGATTTTTCAGAACATTATTAAAATGCATAAAAATAACTTTTACACTCATGATACTATGTCAATGCTTCGTTCAAGATAAAAATTAATGAACACCATGAACATTATGATATGTGCAAAATAAGTATGTGAGATAGCTATTCTATTGGGACTGTGAACTGAGTTACCAATATTAAGGTTATTACTGAATCATGTTGCTTTGCTTGTCATTATTTTCTATTTTACAGCATGTACATTGTACTATGAAGATAGTAAATGTTATACCGATGTATAGAGAATTATTCAATTTCCTAACATATTGAATGTCGTGACTTTCTCTTTACATGGATACTATTGAATTTCCAGCCGTGAACTTTGTACTGCACTTTTTCATTATTTAAGGACTATGACTACTAGATAGCAAATAAAACATTATTGCGAATGTAATACTTATGTATCATGTAGTATCATGCAGTATCCATATCCATATATAATAACATTACACATTTGAATAACCTTGCTTTATTGAGAGTATTTATTGGTCTCTTTCTCTTTACGGTATGGTTAAGGTTAACCAAAAATGCAATATTGCATTTTCCTCCGACTACTGTATTTACAGTATGAGTAAAATATACTAAAACATTTAGTATATACAATCTTCGCTTCAACAGCACTTTTAAATTTGATGCATTTGCTGCACACATAGATATTGTACTGTACCCTTCTAGTAATACTAGTACAGTATTGAATACCCTTTGACTCTACTAATGTATGTGTAGCAAAAGTGTAGGTTTGCTTACATTGCACACGGGGAGGAAAAAGCGGATGAAAAGTGAGCAGAGTAAAAGTAAACTAGTGGTGTGTTCAAGTATCATCAGTGCTCCTTACTATTCAAGAGCACTAGTATTAGTCGTAGTGCACATAATAGGAGCACCACACGGGTTCGTTCAAAGTATTTTCTCCAGTGCAGTAGTATTTCTCTAAAGAAATGTCATAAATCTTGCTAAGTACCCCACTCCACATATATATATACAGGAGGAGTACTACTTTATGTACGCTACTCACATCGCGTCAGTTTTTCTTCCTCCTTGCCTTCTACCCTACCCTTCTGCCATATATTACTTATACAGATACCAGTCCTTCTTTTACTTGAAAGGAAGGAATGTGCCGAGAGTAAAAGTGATACATAATATCTCACAACATCACAGTACAAAAGACTCACGACCATAGAAGAACGGGTTGAGTGGCCATAATGTTGTAAAGGTTCTTGTTGAACCTTAAGGTAAGAGGAAATAGGTATATAGGATATTGTACTAGAAAAGGAAATTTCCTTTTCAAATACATTTACTATACGCAGAGAGAGGCACAAAGTCAAGTCATTCTAAGAATTGTGTCGAGTTAATCCTACGTTATCGTTATGAATGTTCACATATTTTATATAACATACTACTACCTACATTATATACTTACAAATACAATATACAGCAAAGCAAAGAGAATCTGCCTTCATTTCTGCGACAAATGCAATTTGCTCGATATACACATTATGAGACTGTGTGTGTAAACCATTTCTTATGTATACACACATACCTAGGTAATAATACACATAGTGTGTTTGATAGGACTAGGACACATAAAAATACCATGAGTCAAAGAAACACTCGAGTTAGACATTCAAGCACATGAATATAACATGCACTTTGCAACAAGGATGAATTGTGTGTAAAAATAACTTACAATTGGATAGCATGCAGGCTTGCTTAGCATCGAGAAGACTAGATGAGCGACTGCAGTGAATGTTGCAGCCAGAGCTCCCCACCTGCAATAAATAACACAATATAAATATTTCCTCTAGCTATACATAAAACTATACACTGTTGTTATTGTCCTTCATACGTAATACGTATTATATACATGAGAATCTTAAACAGACGATTCCCAAATTCCCAATTTTCTCAGCCCGTTATCTTACTATAAAGTGATCCCACAAATAGTGTGTGTGCTACATGGGCTAAATTACACTATTATACAGATTGCGAAGAAAGTAACAGAGAATTTGGCTTCAAGAGAATAGTGTCAGATGAAGTGTAAGAATATTGGATTCTTGTAAATTGTGTTAAAATGAACGCACTAGACCTGATAAAACATTTGGTAGTAAAAACCAAATTAAACTTCACGTAAATTCTTTAACCTATGTATAAGAGATTTAATTAAACAAATTCCTTCCACTTTCTTCAACCTTTAAAATTAAAGTTAAGCATGCGTTATTTCTTAAGAGTGAATTCCATTTAGGTATTAAGCTATTTATAAATACATAGAAGACTATACATACAATACATAGAACGGCACTACATACAAAGAAGACAAACAAAACAAGCTACACAGCTTCTGTTACTGTGCTAATGGAAAATTTCATTATTTCTAAACAAAACACTAAAAGCAACAATTTATTGATATTATTAGTATAAGTACAGTGTATATATTTTGCTCCTTATGTGCCTGTTTTATACAGTTATGATTTACATTGTGTAATAATAATGATGGAGGCCATACTGCATAGTTATAATGCGTAGGTGGTCATGGTAGGTTATAAAGAATAATGAAAAATGGATCATGGGCTTACCACAGTGGCATTGGCAACATAGCGTATGTGACGAATATAACAAATAGCGTGTACCAAAACACATCGGCCGGCTCATTTATCCGTAAAATGATTCCGAGATTACCTGTAAGAGAAACAATAAGAACTGACAAAATGGCTAATAGACAACATTTGTTAACATGACGGCAACAAAGTACGCAACTTGGGGCAAAACGCTCATTTCCTATTTGTATCTTGTATTTCATGACTGTAATACATAATTTAAGGTTATGACTGCTTTCCTCAGTATTTTTATGTCTTTCGCTAGAGTTTTTATGTGAAACTGAGCTCGTAAGTCGAACTTGACGCTGACTTCATCCTTGTCTAATGTTTAACTAAATGAAAAAACTACAAAAGGTAACATAAGAAGGACACTGCAGATGGAACAGCAATATCTTACATGGACATCTTGGTAGGTAATAAAATAAACTTAACTTTCACATTGACTTTGCTCCCTAAATAAATCCGCTTTAGATATAAACTACATTATTTACTGCTGCACGCAGTGTACTGTTCAAGTCCCTATTATGGTTACAAAAGGCTCAAAAAATTCAAGTATCTGTACGGACGGAGTAACATATTATATTTCAATTGTAAGGACATGTGAATGTGTCACAGCTACCTAATGGAAAACGTAAAAGCAGAATTATTAATCTCATATTATTAAAGTGCGACATTTTATATCGACAAACTAGAACAATTTGCATTTTTAACGCTTCCATAAAAATTTGACCCTTCCGGTACACAAAACAAATGCAATTTTCTCAATTAATAAATTGCCTTTCAAAAACAAAGACACGCATAACCGTGCTCTAATTCTATTTTTACTTCATATTTTTTTGAATATGAAACAAACCAAATTAAATATTATAGTTGTTTGATTATTTTACACTTTATACTACACTGGATAGGTTGAAAATGCCAAGAAATGTCGTAAGCTATAATAATAATATTTTAACATGCATACTGAAAATCATAGCTGGTATGTATAAGGATTTTGGAAACATATTATAATGGGTTAAATGCAAGATGTATACACATTGCTCTACACAACATTATCATCTTTTAACTGCAAAAAACGATATTGTGTCTGAAATTCTGACACAATATCGTTTTTTCTCTGAATTGTGGTTTATAGTATGACGATTATTTAAACGAGCGTATTCGGTCCACATAAAAAAGCGTCACGTTCAGTGGAAACTATTTAAACAGATTGTGATTTGTGAGTGAGTAAGAAGGACTTACCTTGAAAGAAAATAACTAGCCAGGTAGCGAGAGCTCCCCAGTGTAAATACAAATTGGCAAAGCGAGGCCACAAAGTCAAAGAGCCCAGTACGATATTAGCAGCAGCACTAACACACGTGTACACTATCACATTTTGACGATTATCACTTTTAGTAGTATTTTTACACGGATCATCTGAATCTCCTACGGGAGGAATCACTGAATCATTCTCACTCCAAGGTATACTCACAATAATTAAAGTCACCACTTTAATCACCAAATCGATGAAGTTTACGATGACCAGGGATTTCTGTCGCTGTAATCACAAACATAAAACACACTTTAGTAATGATTGTTTTTCTTTTCGTGTTGTTAACATACATGTAAAACATGTACCATTTAAATTAATGAACAAAATCTCATGTATCCTTTGTATGTAACACTAATCCTAAACCATCGAACACAGTATTGCAGCTTTATGCAGAAAAGCTGCAATACTGTATTCGCTGATCCTAAACTAATTTGATGTCTAAACTAAGTAATGTCTTTAATAGTAATACAACAAGAATGTACGCAAGGGGAAAGTCAAGGGCAATTGCCCCCCCTTCTCCCTAAATCCCAAAAGACTTTATTTTGCCATAATAAACAAGAATTGCAATTTTTTTGCATTTTAAGTTGATTTTGACCCAAATTTGCTAATTTATTTCGCTCTATATGTAATTTTTGACATATTTGCATCTCATGTTTGAATTTTGTCGCTCTGAAATCGATTTCTGGATACGGCCTTGTAGTACAATATATAGAATCAAAATCAGTTCAGAAAAAAGGGTCACCCACAAAGAATGATTTTCTCATTTGAGTCAAATAAGAATTATTATGTAATTGATACAAATGGGGAAGAGCATGCTGTTAAGTCGAGAAAGATAAAGTCAGGTTTTTCCTATCCATTACATACACAATTGAATTTTGCCGATTACCTAGAACTAGGACTCAATCTCACCCACTAAAATAATGGTACGTGTAACAAGACGAATGTTTGGAGTAGTAATTGTGAAGTGAGTAGTGTGGGAATGAAGAGACAGTGTGTAATAAATACAGTTTTATTGCCGGAGCAGAGACAAAGGACAAAGTAAAATATGGGAGAGAAAGCGTTAAAAGATTTTGTAGACATAGCAAACAGCAAAGAGATTGGAAATGAATGGAAAACTATTTAAACCGCTATCAGCTCGTTGTGTCTCATGATTAAATACACCGTGTTGTAATTGCAAGTAACATCCAGAAATCTCTCAACTTTATTACAGCAGCTTTTGTAGAGAGAGGGACTAAGTGGTAAGTGAGCAAGGTCTTTAGAGTGTACGCACATTACATGCGGTAGTTAACTCGAACTTCTAATAATCTTACTGTCTCCTACCTAATTCAATTTACCACTTTGACTTCCACCGCACTCCAAACTTTGGGATAACAACCGTGACTGTGACTTGCATGACAATGAAAAAGTTCTCTCTTCAAATATTCTACAGATTTGTAGCTTGTCTTTGAAATAGCTACTCTAGTTCTACTGCCATTACAAGTTTGCTACGGTTTTCTATGTTATTAATGTGTAAACCAACCTTGACTAGGTAACTTCCTAAACTTGTTTTCATCTGAATTTACTAATGCTAAAAATATGATTTGTATAGTGTGCACAACGGATTCCTCTCAGTTTTAGCAGAAACTGCAACTTGAAACAGTTTGAACTAATTACTAATCCATGAACACTAATTGGCATGAAATATTTATCACATTTTATGTGATTTACTCTGCTTTTAAATATAAACTTGTTTTAAAAGGACACTAAAATATTGATTGAAGTACGTATGTAGTTATTTTCGTCTTTGGGGATAAAGTAACAAAAACATGTACCTAATTATAATTCTTAAATCATCTTAGCCAATGATAAGGTTTATAGTCAGGCTTCCCAGAATATGAGTATGAAAGAGAACGCTTTAAAAATGCAAGAACATGAAATATTATGTTTCTATGTTGAAAATCATGCAGAGTCGAGAAAAATGTATAATTTTAGTAGGTAATAAATTAACGAAAAAATAAAATGATAAAAAATTATGCAATTTTTACTTTAATTTGCCCCAGATTTGGTTATTTCGGAGGAGAATTTCGCATTTTCGTGAGAAGTGTGAGGATGTGTCTCAATTTGTGTAAAATATTCACAATTAGGATATAACCCTTTTAACTGGCAACCCTTTCATAGTTAGCGATTCAAAAAATATTTCCATAAAAAATCAATAGCTAATTTTTTCTTAATTGGGAACCTTTAATAATTAAATTCTCGATTAGAAAATATACTCAACATATAATGTAGGTATTTCCAACATTTCTTCTATGGTTAATTCTCAATATCAGGTAGACACACTCTGTATATATGTATAATTAAAATAGCGGTTTGATACATTATTTAATTGTTTAAATGTACAAAGGCCGACTTACCTGTCTACAAGCGTATCTTTGATAAGCAGTTTCTAATTTCTTATCCTTAAAACGATTTGTTAAAGTTGGAAGGTATATTCCTTTATAAGTTATTGCATCGCATTCACCACTTGACTTATCTTCTTCGTCATTCATTTTGACAGCTGGGGCATCAGTAGTATTCATTTCTGACTCTGCTCTTGCCGAATTTGTTCCTTCACCACAGGACATCAGGGGTGTCGACTGACCCCAGTTATTATTGCTAGTTGTATTTCCAATAAATGATGTAGTTGCTTCTTCTCCTGGCTTTTCCTGAAAAACACCAAGCATTTCATAGTGTACTCAATTACAAATTCTAAATATACTCTACAAAATAAATGATGCATCCTATGTTAGCCTAATACAGATATGAAATGAAATATTGTGACATTGATGTACATAATAGTATGAAATAGGAATGTTGACACAAAGTCGCCATCATGATAAGATTTGATACTTTAGCAACTAGTATTGTATAGTGTTGTTGCAGCAGCTTGGATTAAAGTGCTAAGTTATTCTTGTATTGATTTCGTAGTAGTGGTATAGTGTAAATAAACGGGAGTGTACACATACACTGGCTGTGTCATGTCATCATGGAGGTCTACTGTCTAATACAACCCTTAGTTGCTTTGTGTGTGTAGAGAACAAGTTGCTGCCCAAGACAGACAGAATTATCATCCTTGACCTAAATTACGAAATATACAATGTGAGTGTTTGAGTGGAGGATACACAGAGAAAGACATAAGAATGAAGAGGAAGACGAAGAAGGTTCGATGACAAATGTTGCTGGAGACAGTAGAAGTGTGAAAGTGAAGATACCGTGTCAAGTATGAGTATCAAGTGCCAAGTGACAGGTAAAAAATGGTTAGCAGCAGGAACTCAATTTCTCAGCTCGACATCCTGGAAATGAATTGCTACAAGAAAAGTGTGTCTTATTATTATACTCGGGGCTACGTTATTTTCGCTCAAGTGAAAACGACATTTCATAAGTCTTCAAGCAGAAACTCCAACATTTACAGAACACTACAACAAAACAACACTCCCACCAAATACACTTATCATTTTTCTGATCCCGTTATTAATAAAGTTGTCTTTACTTGTATTAAGTACCTAACACATCATGGTAGACGAAATAGTTCTTTTAAACCACAACATACAGTTTATGTTCTACTAATTTTATTTTGATATAAAAATTTTTTACACCTTTTTCGAACCTAAATTCATCTGACAAAATAAGAAGTAAAAAAAGCATAAAAATGTGCAAGTTATAGCTTGAAGTAATAAGCTGAATAATTGACGAATGTGCATCGCTTGATGGGATTTAATACTTTTGGCTTATCATA
This sequence comes from Pogonognathellus longicornis, assembly GCA_034694085.1. Classification (NCBI taxonomy): domain Eukaryota; kingdom Metazoa; phylum Arthropoda; class Collembola; order Entomobryomorpha; family Tomoceridae; genus Pogonognathellus; species Pogonognathellus longicornis. The sequence goes on from JAQFYB010000472.1 coordinate 24,776, forward strand.
ATCAAATGAAATCGTCGGCACTTATGATTTTTACAGATCTGACTCATTCGCTCCACGTTAGCTCCAGTAAGTTGACGGAAAATACGTGAAAGTGAGGTAGAGAATACTTACGACCTAGCTATGAAAGATCAGTACCTAAGAATCTGTACTTTCTTTTATTCTAGTCGAACTAGTGCTAGAATTCAGAGATGTTACTTTACGACCGTTACTTACACTATTACCCAAACAACAAAAGCCAAACTCAATAAAATGCTTAAGGAAAGTATAGGAGTGATATCACTAAAACAGAAGTACCTAGGTACTATTATTACACAGAATATAAAGGGAGAAGTACAAGGACAACTATAGCAGTGTGACGACTTAAAGTATGAAACTTTCCCAAACAGGACACAGAAATGAGTTTAGACGAAGACGACATGGTGTATACATATACCTTGCCTATATACTTTACTTACTTATACCTATGCCAAGGCTGTATTTAGGGTTAGGGGGCAAAGGGGGAATTACCCACCCGAGAGAGGGAAAAAAGAGGTTATTTTACTAAAAAAAGTTTAAAAATAGCAAAAATTTTCTATTTTCCGGCATTTTTATGCATTTTAGGTTTGATTTCGGCCTAAAATAGCTCAAGTTTTTTGCGCTAAGCGCGATAAAGATAAATTTTTGCACTATTTTGGTATTTGTCCCTCCCAAAATGGAATTCTAAATACGGCTTTGATCTTCGCAAGTCAACACTATACCTACTATATGGATTGAATTGCTTTTAGCTGTGTTAAGAACTAAGGATGAAGGCAAAGGAAGAAAAAGTTGCAACTTACATCTCACACGGACCTTAGAAAAGTAAGAGTAAAGAGTATGGCCATGCACATACAGTATGTGCTCTAAGAATGCAAGATTGAGGGAAAAATTCACGCTCCTTGGTGGTATGGCACATACAAGTCATATAAAGGTTTGTTACATAGTACATAGATATTCTGGAAAAATAAAACAAGCTATATAAAACAGTCGTATACAGTATACCCCTAATAATACCCATGCAGTAGAAGTTGGAGCAAAGGAGTAGGAAAGAACGGAGCTGAGTTTATTTCCCGACTGAGTTTAAGGGTTGACTGATATCAAGTATAATATATAGTGGCAATGTTGTAGTCGGAGAGCTACTTGGAAAGTGTGTTGACTGATCTTTTCTTTTTCGCAAAAGTGTGGAACTACATGGAAGAAACGAAAGGCTCCACATGTATAAAAGTAGTTGCTTAAAAAGAAAGCGGAGTATCTTTGGAAGAGGTAGCGAGAGAAAAGAGCATGGAGCTCTTTCGTGGATCCCAAACACATTTCTTGTATAACAGTTGCATTGAGCAGCGGAAGAAAGTTGAAGTGCCAATGAAAGTATGAAGCAAGGCGAGGAATAATAATCGCTCAAGTAGTCACTGTGTGCTATGTATTATGTATGTAGATGAAAACTTGATTTCCCTCTTTTCACTATTCTTTTTACATACACATAAGTAAAATATAGAAAAACTTGCGAGAAACTTCACCAACCTCACTGAGCATGTTTTCACCGTCCAGCTGGAACTGTCTTTGAGATGATATCCTCCGAACTGATTGCAGCCATAGACCTTTCCCGGGACGTTTTCTCCTGTAATTCAATTACAAAATTGTCAAATAAATAAGCACGACATACATACACACTTCACATGTTTCTTTGCATATACAAAGTGTACATATGTAGTACATTATTGGATTGTCATAGTTGAGGTTACTAATTAATTACAAGAACCTTAATTCACGTCAATAATTTAATAACCTTTGTAGACAACTCAGAAACATGATAAACTATACGTTTGAATACTGTAGCCCAAAATAAACTTTAATGTGCCGGTAATGTGTAAAGTAGTGAGTAAGAAGTTTCAGCTATGTACATGTATACAACATTTGTAATCTGTGCATTATTATTAGAGTTAAAGTAGGTATGTAATTCAATTTTTACACAAACTAAACACATCTCTGACGAATGCCTAATGTAATAGATATTGCAAGGTAATTAATAAACTTTAAATTTTGCAAAGGTTTAAATTTCACATCTACTATGTATATCTACTGCTACATACTGCAAAGAAAGTATTCAAAATCTGCCGAATCTATTTATAATTAGTTACTAACTACAATAGTGTATTATTAACCAAGACACTAAAAACTTTGTACTTTGTATGTAAATGAATAGGTATACCTAAAACCTGAAAATACCCTAGACCTAAAAATGATATATAAAGATAATTAATTCGTTGAGGCTATTGCATAAAATATGAAATACAAACTACTATCATGATGTACCTACTCAGCCATTTACATTGGTCACCATGTCTCATGTTTATTGCATTTGTGATAGCTTGCGTTTCTTCTACAGAATGAATCTTTTATTAAAGGTAAAAGCCTCATGCTGCATGCTGGTGGCTTTGTACATTGTGCCTGTAAGATTGCTTAAATTATTAACTCACACAGCTTCGTATTATATAACCACATACACCTAACTCATCGGGTTTAGTTGGTGTTTTAGTCGTGTTACCTTTCTCTCTCTCTTTTCTCTACAATAAACAAAACATGTCGAGTTTACTTTGAGAGACTGTGTGTTAGCTCGCGTTTGCATTAGATAGAACTAGGCAGTACCTGCAATTTAGAACTAGGACTACAATAAGACTACTACTAGACACACACACAAGATAAAACACACATCACCACCGCTATAATTATCATTCGCCCCTTGTAGTTCTGTGTTGTATTAATGACTTAACTAGGCTAACTAGTTATCCTTTGTTTACAGCTCTTCTGTGCTCCCAGAGTAGTAGAAAGGGAAAGCATGAAAGCAATAAAGGTGAACCAAAACAAAGCACACAGCTCAATGCCCCTTAATTCTGCCGCTATCAGCAACCATCCAGACTCCAAACTCCAAATGCATAGTACAATATTATATTTATATATACGGAGAATCAACAACAGTAGCCCTACTATCTAAGGCGGTACACAAAGGGGCAAAAGAGCAATTGTCCTGTTCCATCCCCCGAAATTCCAAAAACAGGTTATTTTGCCATAAAAGTGCAAATGTTTCACGTTTTTGTGAGAATTTTATGAATTTTACGTTCATTTTGGCTCAAGTTTGTACAAATTGTATTTTTTATGCTAATGCGCGATTATTGACAAATTTGTATCTCACGTGTGGATTTTTATGTTGCCCTCCCTCCCGAAATCGTTTTCTGGATACGGCCGTGCTATTATATATCTGTACATATAAATATAAGGTTATATTTTGTTAAAGGGAAGGAAAGGCTCTCTTGATTCTTGAAGCTACAAGAAATGATTGGGTGAGCACAAAGCATCTCTATGCGTAATTAAACGTAGGAAAGTAAATAATAGCCACCATTATTATCGCTGGCTCAAACTCTCCAAGACAGGCCTGTCAAACGAACATTTGGTACATTAGGTATACAGCTTGAAAGCTGTAGGGACAAAAGTCATCAAGACTTCAATGCACCACTTCCAGAAACAAAAGCAATTTATTGATAGTCTTTATACGTTTTACTACTCAAATTTGAGTAAACGATGGCTTTAACAAAATTTGAAGAACATCCGACTAATTACAACTAGAAACATAGAGTCATTTAATTTCCATACACAAACGTGAATAAACTTCAGATTTCTTCTAGAATTTATTTTCAGCTTTTCCGTCGTATTTATAGGCAGACAGTAGACACTCTCTCAATTTCAAAATTAACATTCACACGTTCGCGTTTACATTTTCTTGGTTAGTTTTCTGGGAAAAGTATAAAAATAGAAGTTGAAATCTAAATGTAGACTTTCTACGCAGGAAAACTAACTTGATTCATTTGGCAATGAAGATTCATAGTGTAAACGTTCATAGTTCATGGAGATCGTTGTAGAAAGACCGTACAGTGTGTAAAATAACTAAGTGCTTTAGGGAAGTAGAGATAATATTAGGATATTTCTGAAGTTTTACTTACTTTTTACATTTCGCCATGTTTCTTCTGCATTATTCATTACGGCTGTACCTAGGTATCTCTAGTATTTTGGTCGAAGCACGCAAAACACATACAAAAATTCATTCCGCAATACTTACGAGAGTTGGGAATGAAAGGTTTACGCAACAGAGGTATTTTCTAAACAAAATCTGTTCATAAATAACACAGTTACTTAGAAAGAGGAAAATGTGACGATAAAACATATACCAAGGTACATCCAAGTGTACATGGAGTGTGTTCTATAAAACAAAGAAGGCAAAATTAAAAAGGAGAGTGTGAATTAGGAAGAACGTAGACATTCGTTAATGCATTTCTGCTTTTCGTTTGAGACTGTTTTACACTTGGGCAAATGAACCTCGGGCTAATAACAAGGGAATTAACAAACTAAAAAGAAATTAGAGGATTACTTTGAAATGGTAGCATTGCAGCTACTAATAAATGTAGAGCAGCACATTATTCTTAATATGTATACGTGCACATTCGTCTGCATCTCAAATACGTTATTACGTATGTATACAAAACGTCATTAAACATCAAAACATAGCTTCGAGTATGTATTTAATGACTAATTCTAATGTTGCTTGACTCTACTCTATGCGACCCTGCCATCAACACATCAGACATCACATATCACAAAATGATGTCATTATTGCTTGTACAAACTGAAACACAGAAGACGAGCAAATTATTTAATAATGAATTATAATGACCTGTGTGTGACCACCCACCATGATTTCTATCTGGGGGAAGTTCATTCCCAGAATATAAAAGTACACTGCTAATTAACATGTACATATTTGTATACTATACAACGAGATATTGAAAATCCTGAATTCTATCATATCATGACCAATGACTAGTACGTTTATCTTGCAGTTCTACTTAGCAAACTACGTTCATGTTCATGGTGGCAATTATGTACAAGAGATAAGTGAATGTAAATTAGTAATAAGTGTGTCTTCTTCCTCTTCCTCATAACTCATTCATACTAGTTCAGTCCACAATACTCCAAACTACACTGTATGCAACATGGACTTTTTCTTTACGTATAAAAGTAAATGTATGTACTTTTAGAGATTATATTGTTGCCACAATATTCTGTTTAATTCTACACTCCTACACAATACTAAGTATAATGTTGGTAATACTATTAGTAAAAGTATACGTAACAAAACCACGACCGTGACAAAACTTTCATCAACTAGTAATTCCAAGAATGTCGCGAACTTGTCTTTATTTATTTACATTCTGTACACACACTGTGTTGTTTTCGCGCTAATTATTTGCAAGTAATTTCAGAGTAATGTCTGTGTAATATAAACTTAACTTGGGTGGCTAAAGTTGTGAAATTGAAATATGTAGTAGGCTCCTATGTCACTTCATGTCACTGTCAACACTAAAAATCCTACAGCGTACCCTTGAATTGTCTTAAGGCTCATTGCCCAATGTAAATGGCCACCATAAATAAAGCTGTCAGGGGAAACGCTTAAATATTATTCGCACAGGGCTTTGCACGAGTTATAAATCTGTCAAAAGTCAAGCATCACCCTCACCTCTCCTATTTGTGCATAGAACTTAATATTTTCGTATAATACAGAGTTACAAGCAGCAAAGAACAAACTCTATTACTGTTATTAGCGTTTAGTTATAAATATTCTTAGTACCTACTTGGCTACATTTATTATAGTCAGCATGAAATTTTGTTTTAAGGAACATCGCAAGTACCTATATGTAACATGTATGTATGGGTAGTACATAGAAATATGTAAAAGGGCTAGGATATAATGTAAGCCATCACATCAGCCCTTAACCAAACTTAAGCATGCAAAGCCTAGTATTCTAATGTAATTTCTGTAGTCGTAGAGTTGAGTGGCACAGCCACACCCGAACGAATGGATTTCATTTCGTCTCATAAATTAATTAATTATTGAATTCCTTCAAGCTTACTTTCCTTCTATGGTGTATTCTGTATTGTACCCCGAGTGTAAGAAGACATTTACCACCATAGCACAAAATCCAACTATGTGAAATGGAAATTTCCAATCCTTTGCTACAATATAACAAGTAAGTACTATATATAAACACAAATTCGCGCAACATGAATGAATGAATGTACCCTCCTGCCATGCAAGTTAGTTTAGTACCTACACACACTACATTACTAGGTATATATAGGTACCTAACATTATTACCACGTAATGTCCTCTTCGTCTAAAACACAATAGCCTTCTATTCTCCCCTGCCGTACCACTAAAACATAGTGGTGCTACTTCTACATAGTACATTGAATGCATTTTACATTTTATTACCAAAGCTTGCTATTTATACACTCACCACAATGAGACTGTATTAAGCTGTAAGCTGGTCGTAGTATATAGTGCCATGCTACTTGTGCCATTAATAATAAACAATATAGTCGTACGATACCAATACCACCACGCTAGTACTAGTAGTTGAAGAAATAAAGTTCAATCCAATGTCATGCTAGTTACTAGTACATAGCATTTACAAATCGAAGAAATTGCATGCATTGAGCTGTATCTTTCACACACAAATAATAAATGCAGTCTAAAGAAGGTAGGGAAACAATGGGCTAACACAATAGCACTTAAAGTCTACATTACATAGGAGTGCAAAAGTGTAACTGCTATTTTGAACCGAACCACACCTAATGCAATGTATTCGATACACTAAGTAGTGGCTACGTTGATACGACCTCAGACTTACCTCCCACCAGTTCTAACCTTGTCTTTCCAACCAACTTTTGCTGGAATAATGGAACAATAAAGTGTGTAAAAACCATTCAGAAGAAAATTCGCAGCAATTGCCGTGTCTCAAGTGAAAAATGGATACGTGTACAAAAAATGCAAGTCGGGTGCTGGTTTTGCTTTGTTAATGATTAGCCAGAGGAATTCTATGACTCGTACAAATATTTTTCCCAATGTCAAGTCATGTTTTCTTTCAAACGAGAGAAATTCTGACAATCTGACAATGAGTAAAATCAGGTAAATTTCATATTATGATGTTTGTGAAGAAGCAAAGTTCACTTAACAGTTTGGTTCTTTGTAATATATTGTTGTAGCAGTGTGATTTCCTGTGTTAGACATCTGTAGTGCATTTTTCTAGCATTTACATACACACAGCATACATTTTGTATACAATTACAGTGTATAGGTACCGAAACAGCTCACTTGCATATTTCCTATGCTAGTAATGTTTATGTCAGTTATACATGTTTTTGGTGTATCCATGCATGTGGTATGGTATAAGGCACACGAGCACAAGTTGTATAGCTTTGATGTGAGTTTTACGAGAGTAGTAAATAAATCATTACCCTAATGGACTTGTACATTACTAACTTAAGTCGATTCACCTCCTGCATCCTTATATACTAAGCTAAGTGCTGCATGTCGAATGCAGACTAAGAATGACATTATGCATAGGTAGAGATATACACACACGATATGATATGACTAACAGAATACTCAAGATTTATGAACGTACGCAAATTACAAATGGATTGAACACAACCGTTCTTCTCTGCTTTTTGCTTACATTTTACTACACTTTTTCTAAATGTAAAAATATATAATACCTAATAGCTGCACCAGCTGCAGTATTTACAATCCTACTTATCTCAGTCAGTTTGTTTGTGCATGGTTCTCAAGTTCATTGTAAACTTGTGGTTGAATTGCATGTAGTAGATATACACATGCCGTACATGTTAAATGATAAATATCGGTATACATACAAAAAACTGCTATAGAGTTACAATGAAATGAATAGTACCACAGAATAGTGTGTCATATTTGACTTCTGGCGTGTATTTATGGTCATTTATGGCCTTAGTGACTTATATTTTTGTAAACTCCTTGTCAACATTTCTTGGTTCAATACCAATGTAGCATTGAATAGAACAAAAATACACGTCAAAACTGGCTAAATGCATTTACTTTACTATGTACAATTGAATGATTGTATCTAAATTGTCACAATAAAAATACAATTGTAGTGTGCAATGTCAGAAGTATAAAAAATTGATGACTTCATTCAAGACAGCAAAGCAATGAAAACTTGAGTATGAAGTTTTCATGGAAAAATTCGATTACTGTGTAGGCATTTAGTCGTTAGACCACCAAAACTTTTTAGCCATGCTTTTAGCTTTTTCCCGTTATACAAAATTGTGAAATACAAATGCATTAATACTATTGCAAGCTTTTACCTTTTACCGTTGAATGTACATTGGTATACCTGAATTGAAATAGATTAATAATAATATTATCAGCAAATCATTTAGATTGTAAAACATGACTTTCACCACCACACTATTATTGGATGGTGGTGGTGTGATAAGTTTGAGCAAAGTGGTATTTTCTTCACATTGAGTTGGTTCTTTTTGTGAAACAATGGTAGTTAGATTGTAAAAGGCAAAAGGTGTTCCTTGTTACGCTTATTTATTTACATTGATTTCCTTTGAGAACAATGGGAAAGACCAAGACCACCACAAGGCATGCACGAAAGAGCTTACACTTGAACTAACCGTAACTTGTTCGAGGCTGTGTTCACTATGTCACGAATAAAATTCATTATGAGATTCAACATTATGTGACATTGACACTGCTGTGTGTACAGCTTGAGGAATAAGGAAAATCTACATTTGGTTCTCAGTAGTTAGTACTATGTAGCACACATACACAGTTTGCAAACACGACACTAAATATACAATAAAGATACGCATTCTGTGACGTGAGTAGGTACGTACAATGTATACTATACCAATAATAAAATAGTTGGAAGTTGGAAATGCGTGCTCCTTGGAAATCCCTTAAACATGAGAAACTCAGGCAAGAAGTTTTTCTCCGTGATGATAAGCCATTTATACTTGTCTCAATTCTGCCGCATTCTGTTTCATTGAATTCAAGGCTGCACAAGGCACGCCCTGTTGACATGTCAGTGTCACGTTTTTCTGCATTAATAAAGAAACAAAGACACTTCGTACCCGCAGGGACATTTCCGTATTTACCATACATTTTTCCACAATTTCCCCTCAACGCATTTTCAACACTTGTTGTACTGTACCTTACATATAATATGTGACTTTATATTATCTGTAGTACATACCTGTATATTTAATACAACCCGAGAATATTATTAAATGATTCAGTATCCGCAAAGGCCCTTGCTTTTGAAATCTTTATCTTATAGACAGCTTTATTGCAATTGGGCAGACTTTGTATATTGAATGAAAGCTACTAAATTATTCCAGGGTTATTTGAATGAAATAATGTTTAGAATACAAACAGCCCACAGCCTACCTAGTTTTAAAGTATTATGAATGACTGTCGTATATACACACAGATTGATATTAGCCACCTACTTTATAGCAGTGGTTCTTCTTAAATGGCCTTAAGGGCACAACGTGCAAGCTGTAATATAAACCAACACTCGTGTTAGTGTCATACCCAAATATTAAAGAAGCAATACAATTTCCCGAACATATAATATTACTACTAACTTAGTGCCTACTGGAATACAGATGCATGTTTATTATTTATGAAAAATATATATGAGATCAATTCAGAAATTCCAAACTGCTATACTTTATAGGATGTGTCATGGAAATTGGAAATGAGATGGGCCAAGCCAATTTTGAGATTCTCAGTTAGCAGATGTTTCTGGTTCCTTCTGACAGTAAAATGCCTTGAGCCTCTTTCGCGTATACTACAGTACAGTACAGTACAGTGCGATACACGTTCTGCTTAAAGACACTACTAGGATAGAGTATCATACTCGTACATACAGACCCGGATATAGAAATTACACTGTAGTGTATAATATACAAAATCCAAGAGAAACAAATCGGTAGAAGTAAATCCTACAATATTAATATTGAAAATACCTAATGCCACGCACAAAGGTGGTTTTAGAGGATATCGCAACTCTATTTATATTATAATGTATACGATATACACTTAGAAATCTGGCCATACATAAATACTAAAAGCGATTTACATGGATGGAGCAGTTTCGGTTTTCAAAAGAATAATAGTGGGTTTGTTCATATTGCATGAATATATTATATTCATAAAAAAAGTGTGAAGATACTGAAATTCTATTCACTTCCAAACTACACCTGACGTGTTTTGCCACTGACAGATTCTACTATGTGTTTGTAGTATCTGCCATTAGGCATGTAAGTAGCAGGCACACACATAGTAGACACGAACAACGCAACGCCAAGTAAAATACGGATATTTCACACTTGTCAAGTCTAAGTATTTTCTTAAATAAAAAACTGTGTCTTATACATATACACAAATAGTATACGCATAATATCACGATTTCAATGTTCTGGCCTTGCTTTGAGCTTGGTTTTCCGTTTCTTGGTTTCTTGGAGCTTGGTATTATTATAGTATATACCTACATACGTACATGTAAATACTTCAAAAAAAGAATGGGTGAAGGTATTGAATTTCTTGCATGCGTTATTATTACAATCGTTAGGTTACCAATATGATTTGATAGAGGCAAAAATATACTTTTCATAATGTATTATTCAATGTAAAAGTGTAATAGGATAATGCATTCTGTTGTCAAATGTATGTATCGAGCTAAGCAAACGAAAGGAGATAGAAGAAGATGAGAAAACCAAATTCAAATCAAGTAAAGTACACAGAAAGCGGCGGAAACTGACTAAAGCGAGAAAGCTAATGCTTACAATTCAAGCTAGCTAAAAGAGCAGAATAAATAGAACGTGGATTTGACTGTCTTATCAAATTCCCTTTTTCCACAATTTTTACATTGATGCATGAAATTGATCAGCATACAATTGAATCAGAGTGGCTTTCCTACTTCCATCAAAAAAGGGATTTCTGTATACAGAATATTATTCGCAACATTTTCCCTTTAGCGGTCATTAACTTGCTATACAACTCAAGTTGCCTTACATATTCGCAAATTAATACTCTATGTGATTCTACTACTTGAAAACTATAGGAAAGGAAGTGATATCGGGAATCGCCTTCATTTTTCTGCAGAGATTCTGCATATGAAAATAAAATCACGGAAGAGCAAATCGATTTCAGTGTTTGTAACATACATACATACATACATCAATATGTATTCAGCCATAACCTGCCTACACTCACACTACGTATATAATATAAGTGCATATGTAATGTAAACCCTTGTGTCTAAATGTGGAAGCACTTTAGAACAAATCTCACAAGAGAAAGAAATGCAAATATTATGCAAAATCCTCCTTGACTGTGAACATATAGACAGTCATGAATATTTTTATACAGTATCCACCTACTTGTCACTTCCGTGTAAATTACTTAGGGGTATTAACCATTGAATTGAAATCTGAATGTTAAATAGCATTTGTCAGACACAACTGTCATATTGATGAGTGTTTTCCTGTGTCTATAGACAGTACAAATAATTCTGCTTTCTCTCTCTCTCTCTTCCGTTCCTTTCCTGGCTTTTTGTTTTCCCGTATTATTGATCTTACCCGTCAGGATTTGCCAAGTACAAATAAGCATTACGCTCACTACTTTTCAATCACAGACCAAGTTTCCAGAAATGTTTGTAAGCAAATACCAATATATCGTACCTAGGTACTAATATTTAAATACGTAGTACTTTGTATATATAGCATTGTTGATTTATACATTTCATTCTTATGTCTGATCTTTTACTAGCATTCTATACACATAGTCTTGTAAAAGATGTTTATGTTCATATACCTGTAAATCTTTTTTCTTACGCTTACAATCAGTTTGCTCTGGGGGATAGGGATTGCTTGAAGTAAAGTCGGAAAACACAGTATCTAAAAATCTCAAGCACACAAACATCATAACCAAACAGACCACTTCATCTCACCTGAACAGATTTCTTATAGTTTCAAAGAATTCTTTCACTATTATGCATTAGTCATTTATAAATGTAAAGAAACATCGTCGGGGCGGCATAAGGAGATACAAGACACAGAAGAAGTGTCCAAATCTGTGTGCAAATACATACAACATGTTGCATACCTATGTATTTGAATAGAAACAGAGTAAATCTTAAGTAAATTGTAGCTGAAACACAGAAGGACCGACTTGTAAATGTAAGGGGTTACACATACAAGCATCACTTGTATTGACTGTAGCTTCTTGTTCTTAAAAGGTTGCGCACCTAACTAATTTGTCTTGGTTAAAGTTTCGCAGTCCATACAAAGTATTGAGTTCTTATTTGTTTTCTTCGTCTTCACACACTAATTCTGGATTTGGATAGGAGAATGGTCGTACCATGTAATGCAAAGCTATCTTTATAACATAACCAGCCATGATTGTTTATTTACACTTAAACAGAACAGACTCAGGGAAAACTACATTGACTTTATTCTCCTTTTTCCCCATTAAAATATACTACATACATAGTATCGGAAGTGCAGAGGGCAAATTGAGTCTTAAGGATTATTCAACTTTTAAATGAACTCGTGTCAATACTTCTGTTATATTTATTATAACAATACTTTTACTCTTTGTGTATTATGTTTCATTTTATACCATGTAACACGAATGTCTATTTTTAAGCAAACAAAGTACAACGTTTGTACATGAATAGAAATTTATAAAATCGATTCGATTCGCTCTATTTCTTAATCGAAACTACCTCATAGTTTGTAGGTATTAATACCTTACAATGGGGAAAACTGTATCCCATTTTTAAAATGTATTCGCTAAATCTTTCCGTATTGAGGAGTAGCAAAGAAATCCCCCAAAAAGAGATGTATTTACCCAAAATGTGCAAAAAGTCGCGAAATTTTTCGCTCTTCATTGTGATGCCTTTTAGGTTGATTTTGGCTCAAATTATTCGTACTGAACGCAATACTAGACACTTTTGTATACCTTACTAGGATTTGCTACTTTTGAAATGGAATCCTAGATACGACCATATATCTTATTTCTGGATAGATTGTTCTAACAGATGTTTTTATGTATGTAATTTGATTCTTAATCCGAATTAGGTATAAACAAACTCTAGTTATTTCAACTCTGTTCGTGTTTATATACTACCTAAATCAAATCGGATTTTTAGGTCGAACCGAGAGGTGTGTTTCACATCTGTTTCACCTATGGTCGAATCAAAACCATCTACAGATTAAAACATTTGATCGCAAAGAATGAAACTAAATTGATAGATTTTATGGCAAACGTGTTGTATATATTAACATTGCATGTATTATACTTGATGCAGTTAATTGTTCAATCAAATGCTTTACTGTTACTACACGCACCCATTGGCATGTGTTCTTACCAAATTAATTATAAATAGCTTTACCAATAGCTTTACAAAAAACTACCATTACACCTAATTGGAATAAATTATTATTGAAGAAAAAAGATTGAATGTATTTAACCAGTATTCAAGTCAAGACAATAATGATTGTGGTATGAAACAAAATTAAAGCGAGAATGTTGAATGTGTGATTTACTAAAGAGGGTCGCTTAAAATCAAAACTCACACAAAATATTTAAAAAAATTCATACGCAAACTGACACAAATTATATTTTTAAACGAAGCTTACCTTTTGTATCTGTATTATGTTTCTCCTTTATCTTGCAACAAAACGTAATTAAATTGTTGAAGATCACTACATTCTGCTAAACACTATCTGATTCTCTTTTATCAGTATCTCTTTTAGCACATCTAAGTGGCTTGCATTGCACTATACACAATGGGCATTCCAAGTTTACACACTTTGTTTTATATTTTAATTAGTGAAACTTCGTAAGTTTTTAAAAGTATTCCAACAATTTTGCCACTCGCCCAAAATGTAAATTCGTTAATTTGGGAAAACTTGCTGCGTGTTCTGGTTATAGCTAGAACAAACTGCTAACATGACAGGAAGAAAAACCAATGAAATGCTTGACTGTCTGAGCAGAAACAATAAAGAACTGTTTTCCTGCTGTATAGTTCGATTAGACGGTTGAATCTTATGACGCTTGAAACCATACTGCCCGAGCTGACTCACATTTTGAGAAATCCTGTTCCGTCATATCATACAATAATAGCAGCTCGACTTTAATATCCATTTTATCTCCCAGTCACACTGCTAAGTGGGTTTCCATTTATTGTCTCACACTCTTGCCTTCAATATCGTACACATACAAGTGTGCATTATATCATACTAAAAGACTATAGTGAATGAAACTTTGTGGCAGATAATACACAATTTGTGTAACACAATAAATGTAGATTCCACTCTACACGCGTTAGCGTTACATGTACCATAAGTATAAATGGTCGTCAGCCATTACCACTAATGTCATAGACGTGACATTAAAATCAACCACACACCATACAATAGTATAGTATATATAATACGACATTGCCAATAATCACTAATACTCAGAAAAGAGCAAAATATGCACACACTACACTACTACAGTATATTTCTGTCAATTTTAGTCTCTGTGCAAACAGAGACTCTTCTCACTTTTGCACTGCACTATTCTACAAGGCAAGAGAGCCAAGTCAAATCTATCTGTAATTGATGTTCTCAGTTTCTGATGTATCCCTTGGGTATATTTACATTATCAGTATCAATCCCCGGTGTCAGATATTCACTGAAAAACACCGGACCAATACTAATAATGCTTCGTCACGGTCTGATAAAGGTTAAGTAACCATATCGCTACTAACGTTTATTAACATAATATTGAAATCCTACCTGTGTGTGTCTCCTTTTTGTGTGTGGGCTACGTATTTTGTAACTATGTATATAATTGTATGTACACAGACACACACATATTATGTCAAATAAATATTATACAAAAAGTTTTCTGTATAATATTATGTTTCCTAATAAACGAATCGAACATTAAGGTACCTACCAAATACTTGTTAAACATATGTATACACAGTGCACAGATACCTAGTTAGATTTGCTATTAGTAAAATTCATATCATAGAAAATGTCGAAAAAGGTTTTACCCGTTTCATTAGCGTATGTATTAAGGATTCGCCAACCGCCCTGTATAATTTACAATGGTGGAGCACAGAAGATCATGAGAACGTCAATCAATGCATGAGGACTGATATAATAATTGCGTTGAAATGGAGCAATACAACTGTGCATGTGGATGCGGACAATAATACTGAGTTGAAATGCATTCAATACTAGCACTATTGATTCAATAGTCGTATTGAATGCATTAGGTATATACATGTATTACATACTTACATGCAAAGTGTATTTCCTAGTTATCTAACTCGCTTAAGTGCATATTCATTACTACTAATACATATTGTGAACATACCACTATAAAGTAGCAGCAACCAACAACATGCCGGATTGTACTATGCTAACAGTATCAGCCATGTATTTAAGTGTACGAATTAGAGCTACTGAACTGAACTAGGAGCTACAATTTATTTCAGCGTGATTGCTAGTAATGCACATACGTGTGTATTGTGTGTGTACGTAGTAGAGCACACGATCTACAATGATCTATTGTGTTATCCGAGAGCCAGAGTCACATTACAGGGCACCATTGCACATTGACATACTATTAGACTGGAAATCAAATCAGAATGACAATAGCATTGACAACTTTAATTACCAGCAGACTCACACTACTCTAGCTCTAATATTCCCACACTGCTATGCCTTGTGAGTTGCACGAGAGTAAAATTAAAGGAAGTTGGGTTTTGTTATTGAATTCAACGGGTTTTATATAATAATATACAGATAGTGTCATACAGAGTTTAATAATAAAGTATTGTAAAAGCTTTACTTGAACCGTTGAACCATATGGGCATATATGGCTGTTTACTATACGCTACTCGATGTGTATTGCGTTTATTTATAATGTAGAAGAACAATAGTTCTCGGGCAAGTTGATGTTGATGATGGCAAAACTGCACTGGGTATGCTACAACAGCAAGAAGACTGAAGAAGATTAAAGAGCTCTACGTATAAATTAAAAATTGAATGCAATTTCAGATGAATTTTTCAATTTTCAACACATGAGAAATGAGAAGATGAATTCCCTAAGTAAATTAAAATTTCTGGCTATAAGGAAAGGAAGGAAAACGAACCTTGCACTTTCGTTTACGAAGAAAAACTAGCGAAAGACTAACTTGACAGATACAGAAACGAGTCTTAGAACAGAAAAGGACATGACAGTCTAGTAGTACATACATAGAAATAACAGAGACACCCGGCCAGACCGAACCATAACATTTCCTATGTAGGGTACCTAATATAAATTCAGCAAAAAGGAATCCAGTCCGTATCCAGCTATATTTAGAGAGTACCTATGCTATTTTATTTTACATGGTACGGTACATACATTGTATGTAATGTAGTAGGATTGCTTAGGTAAAAACTTAGAGAAATACCTTATGTGCAAATCCAAGCTTTTGGTTGTTAGAGTGTAATAAAAAACGAAGGTATACGTACTATTTATTATGCCGAAAAGACTACAGGAGCCCATGAAAAGAAAGACAGGAATGAATGACTGAATTTTCAAGATGCCATGTGTTGCCCGTCAAATAAACTCTTTTACTCGTTCATTCATTCTTTATCTACTTGTGCTACAGTTACTGTTACCATTCCATGCATAATACACCAACATCACTCACACTTCCTTCTACACTCTGCCCCCTGTGTTTCACTCTAATTCACTTTCCATAAGTAACCTAACTATGCTAATACATTCCTGGGCACTGCACTACAATAGACCTACGGGAAAACGCGATCATGTAAACTTGTACCAATAAACAAATTAACTTTATACGCAGCAGAATAATTCAAATTTTTTGACTTTTCAATTCTTCTATCTATACAGTACAGATTAGCTGTATGTGTATAATGTAGATAGAAGAATCGAAAAGTTCTTTATCTGTAAAGGATTTAGAAAAATTGCGTTTCTATTTTGTATCCGAGTTATTCTCTTAGTTAGAAACTACCTGCTTTGCAGAGTACACTGGTGTAGCCAGGCGTGGGCAAGAGGGGGCAATGCCACCCTCCATGAAATCCCAGAAAACAATGTTGTTTTATCATAAAAGTAGGCACACAAAATTGCATTTTTTACACTGATAACAAATTGTATGCATTTTAGGTTGATTTTGGCCAAAATTAGCTTTCTTTCCCGTTACGCGCGAAATATCCACATTTTTACCTAAGATTGAGACTTGGCCCACCCCGAAACCAAATCATGACTACTTCTATGGCAGTAGGGAGGATAGTTGTACTGCGATTTTTTTAGAATAGAAGGTCTTGTTGAAAACTACGAAAAATGCTGAAAATTCCTTTATGTTTGAAATTCCCTAGAAAAAATTATGAAAATAAGCATGAGGAAGCATGAAAACTTACTTTTTACGCTCGAATCGTATCTCGTAGGTGGTAACTCCGTCATAATTTATTGTTTTCATCGTTGTAGACTTTGGCGACTCACTTATTGCCTCAGTCAAAGCCATTTTGGAATCCTCTTCCTCTTCCTCCGCCGGTGGTGAACTGCTGGTCGGCATTCTTAAGCTGTAACTTTTAGCTGCTCTCCCGCAACTTTCACTTCGGCTGTAGTAAAAAAGAAATTGTTGTAGTAGTATTAGCAGTAGAACGAGCACCAGCAGCAGCCGTAAATGAAATTCCCAACTTTTGAGAACTTCTATCCTTTTGAGTTTCGGTTTGAGATGAAATTATTTTTAAAAAGTATGTCATAATTATTTCTTATGATTTGGAATTCCATACAACAGTTCAAGACACTTTCTATAGTAAACTTGCTGTCATTGTAAATTGAATACTCATTTCATTAAAATCACTCTTCAAAAAAGTCAAGAACATTGATGAAAACAACAGCATATTACTATTACAACATCAAACATTCCAAAATTACAAAGCAATCCTTAACCAAACCAGCACACTTTTTTTATCACTGATGATGACGAGCATTGCATTTTGCATTGTTTTGCTCACCAAAACAGATAGAGACACACAAATGAGTTTCACGTGTCATTTTCCTGCATGTCAGTAGTTGCAGTATACAAGTTACATGTATTAAACTCTCTTTGTAGCACCAATGTATTTTAGTAGTATAAAGTTTTGCATATACTTCTAGTAGTACAAGTGTATAACATACCTACCTACCTTGATATTTTCAAATGGGTATTTAAGGTATGTAATTAAACATCATTATCTTTCACATCATGTCAAATTTGTTAACTTGAGTACTATTGTTTAAGCCACCGGTTGTAGTGGTAGTTACATAAGACGCTATGTATTTTGCACACTGAAGAGGTATAATGTAATAGTACACTTTAGCAGCAGTAGATGTTAAAGAGTAGGAATAATAAGGTACACTGTTTGTTGACATTGAATAATACAACAAGATAAGTTGATTGAAGCTTTAGCAAAAACACCGGTTTGCAGCAGTACATACAAGTACTCAGGTATGTCTCATAGGTACATCTCACGGACAATTCTTCCGTGATTAATTAATGACCAACTCAATTATGAATAGTTAATGATTTTCGTTTAAGTGTTCGTTTCTCTCTCGCACACGATATTGCTGGTAGCAATCGTAATTATATAGAAGTACACATTTAGATAGCATAATATCATGTCTTATGTTAATGTATAATATCAATAGTAGTTGTGTGTGTTGTAGTTACACCAGGGTATTTTCTACAGGTAGTATATTTGATTGAGTGTATTTTGTCGATATCACAGTTCGTTTTTAGTTGATTTTACTCTGCAGTGTTTTTGCCAGCAAAGAAAAATGAGTATTCATGACTTATTAGTTATTTATTGCTGCTATATAGTCAAGGTACCGGTGTGGTCGTAGGAATTGTTTGCTTACTACTTTTACACCCTGCTTAATAATGTTAGAGCCTTGTCGTATCGTATTAGTGCTTGTATGTGTGTACTTCATTAGACAAATTGACAAATCAATACTTATAGCTTGCATATAAGGTATTAGTGTTATTATTATTGGTGGTAGCAATAACTTCTCTGTGTGCAATGTTTAGTAGTCAGTATTGTAAGTGCGTATTATGTATCACTGTTTGTGTTATTAGCTCTGCTAATGTTAGCACAATATACGTAGATTTTTCTTGTCTAGACCTTTATGCATACGGCGAATTGATTGCATTAATTATGTATATGTAGTAGATTCATGTACATCTGTACATGTAAGTATCAATAAAATCCTTTTTGTCATTCACTCATTAATAAATATTATAATATTTAGGCATAAATATTCACCTATAAATATTGTACGACATTGTACATGTGCGTAGCTATTTCAGTACTCAAGGAAAATGTATTATTTTTAGCTTTAGCTTCTTTCAGTCTGACAGATTCACCCACAAATTTTTTTCGACTTCAAAAGTTAATTATTCATTTAAAACATACAAATACAGGTAAATTATTTTCGCATTACTCTACTACAGCGTTCTATCTGTTGTAGTTTAGTAGATATTGATAAAATTGTAGTTTACAAGTACATAATGGTAGTATGAATCTCTACATGAGAAGAAGGATGAGATTTGATGGTGTAATGTAATCGTTAAACAGCTAATGCCTTCGTGCACAATTGCATTGAATTGCGTATATATTATCAGACTAATCTCCTTGATCTGATTCTGGATATCCTAAAAGTGTTTTAGTAATGTAGTATTGTATTGTTTGATAATTTGAGTAATAGTAGCTAGGTAGAAAGTGTATGTATGTTTTTGTTTGAGTGCGTTATAGTTTGTATGACGCTTCCTCTCTGGCGAATTACAATGATTGACTACGCGTGTAAGTAATAATATATGTTTGAGGCTAAAGAATACAATTGTATTCCCGATTAAAGTATTGCATTCAATGCTAATCCATGTAGTAGTCGCAGTAATAGCAGTGGTTGTATGTATGTAGAATGTTTATCTACACAGATCAGTAGAGTTACTACTTAGCGTGTGTATTGGGTATGTATGGAGTAATACAAAGCAATGTTTAATTGAATTCCTTCATAAACACACTCTCACGAATACTTTATACGGAAACAGTTGCAGTTGCATGAGAAAAACTTGTATAACGTAATATTAGTAACACTGTAGAGCTCTATATTATAAGTATTATGTGTTTTTCTATGAAATATTTGTATCAGGCTGACTTCATTCTGTGTGCTTAACTTCTTTCGGTTAAAAACATAAGTTTTTTACAACATAGCAATTGTATAGAGTACTACAGGAAATACAAATGCTTCATTGGCTCACTAAAACCATAGTAGTATTACCTAATAGTAATTTCTGATTGTCAATGTAAAGAGTTTAGGTAGTTTAGTAATACTTTAATTTTTTGTGGCAGGAACTGTCTGATGTGTTGTGCTATGTTGACATTAACTTTGCAGCGCTAGTTGTAGCTCGGCTAAATAATTGTTGGTGTAACGGAAATGGATTGAAACTGACAGACATTTCTGGAGAATTCTTGTCTTCTCAGGAGTGCAAGTTGCAATGACCTATAAGTTGATAAAAGTCTCACAGAGCGATGAAATTGATATATTGGCGAAACAAAATCCAGTGTGTGTTTGTAGTAACAACCACCAGCAATTTAATAAGACTGGAATTTTCACTGAAATCTAAGATTGAAGCAACTTAACTGAGAAATATTTGCCAAGAGTGTGTATGTGGACACGAGATTGTTTGAAACACATGAAAAAACACTAAGAGCGAAGTGTCTATGTACTTAAGTATGTTTATATCGTATTTGACTCCAGTCCTACTATTTTATAGAACTGAGTACAGAATATATGTTTGTTGTTTTTCAGGAATGTCAAATTGTTGTTGGGCAAAGAGGAAATAAAGAAACTCTGTGACTCTGCCACGGACTGACTGGATAGAAGAATCTGAATTCCTTTGCTCTCATCATGATGATGGTGTTTCTCTCGCAGTGTGACAGTCTGGAGGGGATACGATACATACAACATGCAATGCACTTCCAGCACTACTAGTAGCTTAGTTTCCAGTAGGTATCTATATATATGTACTCTTGAAGGCAGAGGATCACCATGTACAATGTACTAGAGCTGTAGTAAAACGTGCAAATACTTCTTTGCACCGAAAACCGTTCCTTTCACACAATTCGGCACACTCTAACATATACAGATATGTACACTACAACTATTCGTCCTAGACTTAAAGCTTCGGATTTCTACCCTCTTATTCAATTCACACACAGAGGAATAAGTACATTGAGTCGGACAAGACTGTGTTCCTTCCTCCGTAGAATTCGTTGTACAATAATATGTGCACACAACACACACAGCAAGAAAGAGTGAACAGAGACACAGAGACAGAGAGAAAAGAGAAGAGGTAACTTTTGCGGGTGGGAACTCGGAACCAGTGGTACGGCCACTGTTGTTGCTTTGCCTTTGGTTAACTTTCGGTTAGACACTTTTGGTTCTCTTCAGTTATATGCCTTTTCTCATGGTAGTGATGGCATGCGCCCGGCCAGGCAAATCCACATCCAAACTTTTGCTAACCTTAAAACCCGTCTTCTCCCTACTTTACTTTACTTACCAAGTGTATAGTAAACCTCCGCATTGGATTGCTTTTCTTTTCCTTTAGAGCTTCCCTTATTCAGTTCCGTTGTAGTTGCTCTAAGAATCTCTCTTTTCCTTTTCTTCTTCGTCTTCTTCCCTTTCTTTCTAACAGACGACTCAAGTTGACTTAACTTGGCTTAGCGTCTTCGTTTGACTGGGCTTGATTTACTTTTTACACTTTCATACTTTTCGAACTGTACGTGCCAAGTAGGTATCTATTTAATATCTTGTAGTAGATGTACATTGTAGCAGTATGATATATTATAGCAGGACCCCTTTGTATAAAACATGTTCACAAGGATAGACCACACAATATTAAAAAAAATAAAAGAGCTCCCCTTTGTCATTGGGCAGGGCTCAGGGCAGGGGTCACAAGTTAAATTAGTAGACAGTAAAAATAAACTGGATAAATGTGAAGAACAATGCACATAGTAGAGAATACCTACCTATAAATGTTCACAATTTGACCGGTTGGTTTTCTTTGTATTGTTCTGTGTAAAATCATTCTCTAAAACTAAGTAGCACTGCAAACTACACATTGGTTATTATTGGTATGATGTCTTTACTAATACAGCCAGCTGTCAACTACAGAATTAATCAGATAACACGTACATAAATAAAATGCAATTTCAACCAGTAAAACTTGTTTTGCATTCATTGATAGGTACATACTTTAAAATCTGCTGTGATAAAATTGAAACGAATAAACACACTGTCAGAGCCGAGCAGGGTCTTTGTCTTTGTAAAGAATGCAACTACACTTGAGACACATAATAATATGTAGGTATGTAATGTAAATATTTCGACAATTAGAATAATATGTTATGTATGATATTATGCAGATATTAAGTATAAAAATATCTTATTGTTCTGCAAGTAAAACAGAGAAGTTTGTCTGACTGAGTCTAGTCGATGTATCTCTTACAATGCTGCTCCTTGTAGTATTGAACTATTAAATTGACTGATGTACCTAAACATATTTACTGGAAATATTTGTCACGTTTGGTAGCTCGCTACATCTTTGCCTTGCTTGTATGTGTAAACAAGAAAACAAGCAAAGATAACTGGCCTTAGGGCACTATAATGTTTATCAATGTTATCGCATTTTATCACATGTAATATTGTAATGCAACTAACAAGTAAATGATACTAAATAGTCCTGATGACATATAGTTGACATATACTTCGTACGTTAGTGTGTTAGTGTCCTTAGTAAAGTATATATAAGTAAATAGTATAATATGTATATCAATGTGCATGTATAGTTGTAGAGAGAATTTTGTTTTATTTATTGCTTTGTTGTTGTGTTTGCATGTGTGTTTAATTACACACTAACACATTTACAATAGCCGCTTTGAAATATATCTAGATACATGATAAACTGTGTGATAATAGTTACCCGCACAAACCTCATGTTCCTGTTCTCCTAAATTTAGTATAAATTGCTATAAATGTATACAAATCACGTATAGTAATTACGTACGTTTATTGCTTACAGTAAGAAATTAATCATCAGACTAAGCTGCTCAATAAACAATGTATTTTGAGATTGAATGTTGAATGAGTATGTAAATTCCCGAGTATAAAGTGAATCTAAGTCGAAAAACGTCATGCAACGATAAGTAACGTGCGTTTGAACCATTGCTTGACAAATACTATTGGAAAATGACGCTACATTATCAATGGTACCTATTGGAATAATATTTTCTGTTAAAATACTTGTAATTCCAAGAATTCTATGTCACATCATTTACGCACACCAACAAGTATCACATTTTTTTCGTTTCCTTGAATGTGTAAATAATTGTGAAGTATTAACTTACAATGCCACTTCCCGTATATCTTCCATAAATAGAGCAACTGTTAGCGATTTTATCGAATACTAAGTAGAAAGTATTGCTAAGTACAAAGTAGAAGTTTCATACATTAAAAATATATGAAACCGCACTAAAACCTTTAAAAATAGCACAAGCACTTCTTATGACGTGAAAGGTGTTTCATGTTTCTGATGTTGTGTACTATTTGAGTTTTGTTTTAGCACAGTAATAGAAAAATTGCATTAGCAGTGTGCTGCGACTTGGCTGCTACCTATTTGATGTTTTCTTTGATGCGTGTATACAACTTATGCCTAATACCATTTTAGAGAGATGCAAAGATTCTATTGCACACGCACACATACACAATAAAGATTTCTTTCATCTGCCGCTTCCTATATTGCACTGAAATGCTTTGGTTGCCCGCTTATCTAATATTATTATCTCCTGACTGAAACAACCTTGTTTTACTCAACTGATCATGTCTGACACAATATAAACACACTAAAAAAATACTCAACAACGAGGAGCACGCTTCATGTTAAATTCTAACTGGTGCAAACTCGACAGAATGGAATAGAAGACTAAAGAATACAAAACACACACACTCAAATGAATCCTTTTATGTTAATAAAAACAGTGTTAGAAACAGCTCATTAAATTTTATAATTTAAAACAGGGAGTGTTACTTTAGTCGGTTACTATTACAGTATCTGTATATCCGCATACCTACATCAAATCACCATTAGTTTGAAGCAAAATTTTTTTCCTGATACTTTACCAGTATTTATGTGTCTGAAACTCACCTGAGGTAATTTAGTACGTAATGTGTGAATGTTTTGTTTATATTATTATCATATTTGTAAGTAATTCCTTGTATATAAAAAGATGATAGAAATCATTTCAAAGAAAAATATTATCGTGTAAACAGATCAGAGAGGAGTCAACACACTGAACGATGCCCATGAGCAAAATTCTCAGACTTACTCGCGAAAAAAAATCTATTCCAATCAGTCAATCTGCTTTATCCCACAATTTTCTACACCGATTCATCTGTTCAACAAATTTTTACACATAACATATACACTAATTATGTATAATACCTAAAGCTATTAATCTGATGTTGCACACACCCAAACACTTTTACCTCCTTTTATTGTTTATTGCCTATTTATTATGTACGTAAACAAGTGCGCTCCAGAATACTCCATGTTATACAGATACTCACATTACACAACAAACAATGAACAAAGAACTCAAAATCCCAGTCAGTCAAAGTGAGACGATTGCGTTTTACACTGCAAGCTGTTTGTTCTAAATACAAAAAGTAAAACCTTGCGAAGATTTCAACTTGACCTTGTAAAATTATGGATGAAATACGCGTATTTGGAACTTAGTTTCTTTGCTGGTTACATAACAGGAATTGTTACACTTCGTGCCGACGTAATGAATGGGTATTATAGAATTAGAAGAAAACACAGACTGAGAGACAGAGAGTCTCAAGTGTATAAATGAACTGAAGAGAACTGTGTGTGGTAGTGTTGCTAAAGCCCAAGAATATACACACATTGTGCTACATTGTATTATGCATGTAATATTAATGAATGCGGCAGGTAGCTATTATGTGTAATCATTTAAACGTATCTGATTGTGTAGGTGCTACTTACGTGTTTCCTAATATTCAGTCTGATCCATCTAAATCCATTGGAATAAAAAGTTATTTTTTTACAGAGTATTCATAGTAAACCAAGGTGGTTCATAAAATTTTGCATGACTGACTCAAGTAAAACTAAACAAAGGAATTTTAACATGAGATGTGATATATGGTATGTATAACATTTCATTGTAATTATAATATGCATTGCACACTCAGCAGAATAAAATAAATGTACTTTTTCTTCAGTATAGGTAATAGGTATGTAGCAAGAGTTCTATTGAAATTCTATACTGTGCCGTGAATTAGTATGAAATACCTGAATGTACGTAGGTATATATTATATGCTTACTTTTACATGTAAATATTAATACCACACATGTGTAATCAAGGCTGTATTGAGGGGGGCAAAGGGGGCAATCACCCACTCCGAAATCCCAAAAAAAGAGCTTATTTTACCCAAAAAATGAAAACAATCGCAAATTTTTTGGCTATGTGCGTGAATTTGATGCACAGTTTTCTGCCTAAAATAACTCAAATTTACAAGCGCGATGCCACGCGCGATAATAGACACTTTGGTTCATCATGTCGGTATTTTGCCTCTCCCGAAATGGAATCTTAAATACGGCATTGTGTGTAACGTTTAAAGAGAATGAATTAAGGAATGCAAAACAGAATGCTAAAAAGCTAATACTTACATTACACTAACTAACTCACATACAATTTTTGATAGCTTCATGTCAACAGAAGCCTTCTGGTGTAGTTTCCTTTCTTGCAGAGGTGTCCGTCCAGATGTGTGAGTTGCACATGATAGACATTAAACGCAATCAATTGTGTGCAATTACTTGTTTCCTACTTATATCCTGGATGATTGATGATACATAACTCTATAAGTATTTCATTTAACTTTGATTTTATGGTACCCTTTTGAGTTTTTTAAAGTGTAATGCACATTCGTGTACAATACAGCGTATGTATACTAGGTATGTACTAATATTTATGTATAAGTAGTTAGTAATAAAATATTATTTCATAGAGCGATACTAATTAACTTTGTTCATATTACAAGTATGATTATTTTTATACAAACCTGCATGTTGCTTCTCCGTATATTATGTGTCACTAAAATATGATTAAGTACCAAGAAAAACATGATTTTGATGGATTTTGATCTTCGAGTACATGTTATTTATTTTGCATGAAGGGTAAATATCATGTAGTTTACAAATTATTAGTGTTGTACATTACAATCACTAATGTATCAGTACATATTAATTTAATAGAGATCGTTCATGTCATAGTGCTATACTATGAAATGAATCATATAAAATATTAAAGTCCCTTATCAATGTATAAAAGTAGAGTGGATTAATTTTGAAAACAACTTTGCGAAATATTAACTTTTAGATCCATTTTGAATAATGCTCCTTTGGAATCGTAAAATCTAATTGTAATCCTTTTCAAATTCCAATAACTGGGCCTCATTTACATTGTTCAAGTTCACCAAGGCCATTGCTTTCGTGATATGTTTTGACATTGTGATGTCACCAAGAAAGCGCCGAGGTAGTTTCTGGTCAGGATTCAATCGTTTTAGCTCAGAGTAACCAGCCAAGACCCGAAACTTGCACTTCGTAATCTCTTGAGGTGGATCCATCATTTGACACAGTATTGACCATTCGTCTTCAAGATGATTTTCATGCAGATCAGATAAAAATTGACTCACTTTCGGTTCACAGAATGAGTCCAATACAAGGATTTTTAACGTAGCGTGATTTAATGCAGCCTCAATATTTGCTACCGTCAACGCAAATGGGAAAAAATTGCCCAATCCGATATGTTTATATTGATTACGAATGTAAATCTCCTGTATGTGTAAGCATTGTTGTAGAATTGTCCTTAGATTAGCTTCTGACAGTGTGACAGACCAGAATGAAACTTTCTCCAGTAGCGGAGGCATCTCAAAAAAGCTAACTGTTAAGCGTTGCATACATGCATTATGCTCTTGTATCCTTTGTTTGACTTCCAAAGTTCGGAGATTCTGTAATAAGCTTAAAGAGTCACAGTCCAAGTTGCACCATGGCTCCACAGTAAGGTGAAGGGAGAGAGTTCGAATATTCTTCGAATAGCTGCTCGTGTCCTCAATTAAGTTGCCAAAATGGTTAAAATCGTCAGCAAGACCGAAGTTTCTTTTTAAATCATAATGAACTTCATCCAAATTAGTATCTTGATGAAACAGGTCTAAGACTAGTTGCCATTCCGAATAACTTTGTTGGATCACAAGTGCGTCTTTACGATTCAGCCACAGTTTGTCCCAGTAGTCCATTTGAGCATACTTGGACTTCCAATCAACAAATCCGAAGGTTTTGAAATAGGGACAATTTTGTTTTATTTCCCGAACAACCGTCTTCAAATTCAGGTAAGTTGGATGACTTCTTCCGATGCCCTTAATTAATACTAATTGACATAAATTAGGCATGGTAGTCGTCCTCAACATATTGACGAGTGCACGACTTTGAAAGTCCAATGAGTTAAATGCTCCTTTGACAAAAAATCGTGTCAAACAGTTAAGATCGATTCTAAATTGCAGTGGTTTAGACCAAAAATTCCACTCCAAGATCTTATTCACTCCTTCTTTAGGTTCCTTTTGGAATTCAATTGTCATTATCTCGATGTCTTCGCATTTCTCCGTCAATAACCTCCAGTTCTCCACTGTAATTTCTCCATGTATGCTGACTTTGTGTAGTTTATTTTTGTGGAACGGACATGTGTACCAGGGTTGCGTTCCTGAACCACCATGGATCTTAATCGAAGAGCACTGTCTTATAATGTGCGAATCAAATATTTTCGCCTTATTGTTGGGGTTCAACTTGAGATCCAGACCGATCAACTGATCAATGGCGGTTCGCCAATTTCGACATACTTGGCGCAGTCTTTTCTTGTCCCAATTATCTGTGATGTATTTCAAAACATTATAGCTAACAGGCAACGAGAAACGCAAGTTTCCATCTTCGATTTCCATCTTCGCAGAACTAGTTCGCTTTAAATTATAGCTTTAGCTGCAGTGAATACCGTAATGTATTTCATCTAATATCTTTGGATATACATTGAAAATTCAATGAGTCTTTACGATGTTTGTTGAAATGATTTCTCAATATAAAACAAACGAATAAATGGCGATCCTCATTAATTGGCAGTTAGTAGCTCGTGGTAACACATTTGCTTGACTGCTATCTGTATAAATTGATCGTTTATAAAATTCCAAAGAGAACAGGTAGCAAAAGTGCCAAGGAATTTTTGAAAGCCACAAAAAGCACAGCAGCTACTACTGTCAAACCATATTTAATGTGGACCTAAATAATATGAAAGGTTATGTGGATAGCAATTTTGTTTGTTTCATTCA
>JAQFYB010000473.1:0-53227 GCA_034694085.1 Pogonognathellus longicornis
TATTTTATAGTTGTTATTTCTCTAGCTACTGAATAAATAAATCTAATTCATTAAAATCCCTGGTATCTGTAATTTGAACTACTAAATAATATACAATATAATTGAAAATATACTGCATGCTTCTCGTCAATCGCTATATGCAATCTTGGTACGATTTGTCATTAAAGTTGAAAGTGCAAATAAATGCAGCGTTAAAAATTGAAAGTTAATTCTATGAGAAGACTAAAAAGGTAAAGATGTCTGGGGAAGTTTTGAAAGCACTCTATGTGTTGTTATTATAAACACATTTTAATAGTATTAATGTGATTCTCTTTATTTTGGTTAAAAGTTGGAGACTTGGTTTAATAGACTTAATTAGGATGGCATGTCTCCCGTCTCACCTACAGGCGCAAAGGGAGAAAACTTTTGAATTTTCTTTAACCACTTGTAACTTAAATTTTAGCTGAAGACTTTAGGAAGAGTTTTATTTGCATTAGTTCGAGTTCTGTTCTTGGAGTAAGTGTGTAGGAAATGGGAAGCCAAGTATCTTAAGCCAAGACAAGATGGAAAGAAGCTTATTAGAAAACGCGGAGACGAAAATGAAAGTGGAAGCTGTTAGATATAATAGTATCTGGCACATCAGTAAAAGTGGTCTCTTCTTTTTCTCCCTTTCTGTGTATAAGTAATAAGTACATACTACATACATATATAGGAGACTAATGTATGAGGGTATGGTTCTCACACACGCACAGGTACATTTATATCAAATGATGCTACTTAAGGATAGATATTGGAGTAAGTAAATTGCACGTGAGTATACATATATGTGAATGGAAAGATTTGAAAATAGTCGAGCATCTACTAGGAATATTATGCTGGCTATTGAGAGGGAGAGAGCGGGTATTAAGCTTTGAGAAGAGCAAGAGAAAAGAGACTTTGGTGTGGGATGTGTTTGGTTGCCCGGTCTTGAAGCGACTTGAGATCTTGGACTTAGACTTACTTTCTTTGCTTAAGAGTTTAATAGGAGGTTGTGTCTGTGTCGAGCCAGTTGGTTTCTGGGGTTCGCATACTCCATGCTTGCTTTGCACTCCTTACTACTATATAATATGTGCTAGTGCTCCATGAAGAAAGTGATGTTGATCTTACTAACGAGATTGCACTTTATTACCTTTAATAGGGTTATTCGCATATTTGGAAGAAAGTCACACATCGGTAGTTGGGATGCGGGAGTTGGTTTGCCTTGAGTCTTCACCGTCTACTTCGACTGCTGGAAATGAAAACGAATTTGGAGAGGTTGCTTCTACCACGAGTAGCAGTAGGAGTGTTGGGAAGATGAAGGAGAAGAAGACTATTAGTAATAGCACAATTTCTACATCTACGTCTACTACAAAGAGTACAGATAGTTCTGGCCCATCTTCTCCTCTTTCCCAAAGTCATTTTGATGGGGAATCTTCCACTCATTCGAATTCCACTACCCGTTTGAATCTTAGCCCACCTCAGTCTACAAATACTCCTACTTCCACAACGACTGCAGCTACAACCACTAGCTTCGGTTTGAATTCAACTACGACCTCAGATCCAGACTCGGGCGTTTCTACTAATTCCATATCTCCATATGCTTCCAAGGTTTACTGTCTTGCCAAAGCTGCCATGGAGAAACTAATGTACTCAGAATTGGGATCTGGAGGTGAATGCGAATGTAAAAGCCGGAGCCAACCGGACGACGGCAGTACGACCTCTTTAATGTAATTATTCTACTTACTTACAAATACACTCTGGAATAGCATTCTATAACACTATTATTCTACAATTTCGTTCTGTCTAGAGATAACAAATCTGTTCAGGGTTCTGCTCTGAATTCCATTACACACCAAAACTCAATTTTCACAATTTTACACCAAAAAGTGCAGCAGTTTTGCAGCAAGAGCAATTTCACAAAATGTTTCCTTAAGTGTATATGCAAAGATGTGTTTATAAATGTATTAAACATGACATGGTTGCAATTTCATGGTTTGCATTATAGAATCCTTTGCATTGTTGTGTTCTCGCAGCGATTCGGGTGAAAATGAAAAGATTACGTGCAGACCATTGTGTTGGAAACACCGAGAACCTTGTTAAAGGAACTGAGGGAAATACAGGAGTAAATGTTGACCCTGTATAGAAGTGATAGTAACCAACAAGCTTCCTGGCACCTATGCCGTCTTCCAATCTGGCAAGCAATCTAACGTAGATTAGTGAGCGTAACAGGGAAAGCGAGTCTAGTACTTTAGCCGTGTCATGTAGAGTAAGAAATGAAAATGAGAGAGAACAGGCAGGACAAGTATGATAATAGTGTACATGCAGCCACGGAGCTCTTTTCGCAATGGCATGTAAGTAGAATAAGTTCAAAATCACGTATCTGTACTAGAATTGAAGGCACGAAGTGAATTACTTGTAGAAATAGGTGTACTGAACATAAGAGAGACGCCGTCATTCTAATTGTTGTAGGTATATTGCACGCTGTACATGCTACATACATATATATGTTTAAGTATTACAAGGTAAACGCATTTAATTCCCTAAAACACACATACCGACATTTATACTATAGTTATGTAGTTTCTTCGGTGAGATTGCAGATAGGGAGTAAATAGCAAGAGAAGCACGTGTGTGTATGTGTGTGTGTTTGTTCACCAAAAGATCACACATACACACACACACACCAGACACAAACACAATCACTACTTAAACTGCAAAAAACAGTTCGGCAGAGTTGGTTATTCAAGTATTCCTGGAAGGTTCTGTGACTGAGAGATAGGCAAGCAGAGTGAGACTGATGGATTACAAAGAACTACAACCATACAACAAACAGTAACACTTTCGGCTCTCTTTATGTTTGCACAAGTAGCTAAATTGTCTAATAGATTTGTTTCCTGGAATTAAGATGGAAGTTTGTGGGTCAACCAGGGGCTTGCAATTTATTTTTATTTGTGCAACGATTTTTCATAGCTGCGATTATTCTTGTTTGTTTTCTTTTTACGTGTGTATAGCTTTATGTATGGGTTCATTAAACAAACTTTAATTGTCAGTCTTTTGGCAATATCCACTTCTTTCTACCAAATCCGTACCAAGGATGAAATTAAAATATATTCATGATTCGTTTGATTAACCATAAACAAAACTACCTACATACATATACATTTGTGTAAACCAGAATAGTTAGTTACATTTAGCTTTGTATGTATTATGTAATTCACAATTTCATGGTTAAGAATTAGACTGCATCCTTCAGTATTCCATTCGATATTGAACGGAACAATAAATCTAGATTAGATACAAATGTTAATAATAACTAATACATGTAATGCACCTATCTACTATTTTACTACAAAGTTTGTACTTTTTTGTTACCTTGATTTATATCGTGCAATACAACATATGCAAAGTGTTCACCCATAAATTAATTCTAAAACAAGTACTCTGTTGAATAATATGTTTGACTGCACATATGGCATAATACATTCGTAGTTCTTCTGAGCTACATGTGACGTGGTGTAGTATTTTTATTTATTTATCAATGTCTTTGACTTATCGGGTTTAATGACGTCATGTCTGAAAACAACTCTTTTAAATATAGGTAGTTCATTGATTAAATCTGTATAAAAACACCGGAATTCTTTAAACTTCTATACAAAAGAAATCCACGCTCCCCTTTAAACGAATTATGGATTAGTTTAGTAGAATAAGGTTCACCGTAGTGAATATAATAGTGCAGGTTCTGTGTAGCAAGTCTAACAAGTAGGTACTTAGTGCTTGAATTAGCTTGAAGACCTCAGTAGTGTATTTATCCTCCTAATAGAAATGTTCACATACTTACTCTAGCAAAATACATGCATTTGTGTAGGTATTATTCAAAAGGTACAGAGTAGCACCATTTAGTAGTGGAGTCTTTAATGTATTGTTACATTATATCTACTACATACACAGTAGCATTGGTAGTTATTTGTTATATTATGTTGCATCTGCATGTATAAAGTACGGGAATGTTATTATAGTTGTATACTAATTCGCTAGTGTCGATTTGTTTGCCAACTTGTAAACGGAGCTGAGTGTTGAACTCTCTGCCCTCAAAGTTTTCCCTTGAGTGCCCTTCTATCCTTCTCACTATCATTGCATTTGCCTACACTTACTTACTTATAGTAAGTCCCGTTCACTGCATGCATTCTCATCCATTCCGTTCGGTAAGAAAAACATGCTGCTTGTCGTATAGCCAAATACTTTCTGTTGTCATTTACGTTACATATGCATTAGTTTGTGTTGCGTATGTACTGCACTACTATGCTCCTACTATTATGCATGTATCTAATATTAGTCTCCTAAAGTAAGCTTTTACGTGACTACGCTGAAAAAAGTAGCAATGTTTTTACAAGTAAAGAAGAATAGTCATCTGTCTACACAAGATACAGATACTTAACAAGCTATACTCTCCACTATCCTGCTCCGTGTGTATCAAGAGAATAGCTAATTTTTGTCTAGAGACAGGGTTGAGCTCCAATTACTATGAAAAATACCAATTCGAACATAGAAAAGATTGCTAAGCATGTGAAGACTAGCGTTGGTTGTATACACAATAGGAGTGTGGCTATAAGTGTGAGATTGCTATTCCGTTTTGCTTCACCTCACATACTACATTCACATTATGTGACGTAGCTGCTCAGAGGTGCTACTGTGATAAACTGATATCAGATTGCAAATTTAGTAGAAGCTCTTCCTACCATTCCAGGGAATGTTAAGTCATAATGATAAAGAATCGAAGTCGTATTTAGGTGTTATAATAAAGTGAATAGTTATGTTGTATGAGTAAAGTATAACTCAACTACACAGCAGTTCGATTGGTGGTCGTCTTTATACAGTTTACTTGCATTAAGAACAATAGGATATATTCCATTAAGTGAGCGTATGAATGAACATTAAGTTTATTGCAGTCTCTCAAGTAGTGCACGCGAATATTTTTGTTTTTCTGTTTTTTGCCACTCCGATTTCCGTACTTTGCGACAACTAGAAAGAATTATGGCAGCTAGTCCAAGCTTTTTTAGTTGATTCACCACATATTTGAATTGAATTTATATCTTTATTATGGTTTGTTTCCTAATACCATCTTAGACATTCCATTCATTAGAGCGCAAACGGAACGATGAAATGCTCCATCTTTTTGTGGCATAAATATCTTCAACTTCAGACAAGGCAAAATGTCTTGATGAAAAAAGCTAAGTTATGGCATGGGCATAACTTCAAACAAACATTGCGTTATACGTGTATCATGTATCTGTGTTGAGTGAAATAAACCTGAGATGCTCTGAGTGAGTATTTTATACTTTCAAATAGTCAAGATTTGCTCTACTTAAGAGATGACTTTAATGTGATCATTAAATATTTTAAAAGTTTCTTGAATAAGCACTTTAAAATACAGCTCTCGTGTAGGTAGCCGTACAGAACAAAGTGTAAGAGTCAAAGTGGTTAAAAATAACGATGACAAAATAATATCACGAATAATAAAATGATCTCCCACTGGTTGTAATTACCATGAATTTGGTTTAATATTTCACTCTACCATTTGTACTTTGTACACTTTTTCGAATAGTCAGATTGATCTGCTGTATATTCCCCTTAACAAGACAAATAAAAATCTTCTAATATTGTAATTTGAGCAAACACATTTTAATTTTAAAACTGTGATTTCAAAATATATGAACCCCCCCCCCTTCGCCCCTCCAATAACATCATTTAAGTTTAGAGTTTATAGTATTTATTTCTTCACTACACTACATATTTATGAGTGTGTAATATATTCCTCATTTTATTACTACGCACCATTAAAATTTCACTACATAAAGATCAAAAGATTTTATATTCACAAAGATTGAAAGGAAAGACAATTTATGTAACTACTGTAGTCGTGTGGTCCAGCGACGCACTTTGATAAACAAATTGAGCCTCGCTTTGCTATAACTCTCATAATTCATAACAAAACTCATTCCTGAACCTTCCTTCAGTTGAAACAGAATACTGAAAGTAATTAAAGCTACAATTGCATTATGAAATGCTGTGCATTACACGGAAGCTGTAGTTGTTGTAAAACATGAACATATAGTGTCAATAATTGTTGGGCACACGTACTAGCAAAAATCCTATTACGTACTCTTGTACCTTCCTTCGTAGGTACACACGGAGAATTTAACTATTTGCAATTTTTGATTCGAAGCTGCGGGTGCTGTGTATTTATTCAGGTATGTATTTGTACGTACATTGTGGTAGTTGTAGTGGATTATTTTCCCACATTGCACAACCTTGAATGTTTTTGTAGTAATTTTCGTATCTACTCTGCAAACACAACATGTACTACATATAGCACCGAAAATGGTTTCAAAACTCAGATTGAAACAGTAAATCGCAAATGAGATGCTGAGCTAGGAAGTAAGTATACAATAAGCTCTAAGTGATAGAGTTGTAGTGTTTCGTAGCGTAAAGCAATAATATACAACGACATTTCACTTCCAAGTTCCATCCAACTATCGCTTCGAGCCAAACAGTTCTGCTCGGTCAATTCTATTTAAATTGAGTTTCATGAAGTAACTTGCACAGATAGACTGCTGTAGGTAATCTGCGTTAGTTGGCAATAAGTGAGTTACATTTAGATTACGGTTACATTGTACTTATATTAGGACTTTAATAGAATTTTAAAGAATCCGGGAATGGGGCATTTCGGGTTGTGTGTAGGTGAAACGGACGCTGGGAATAAAAATGTAACAGTTACAGCCGAGCCTGCTCTCTGTAAATATATTTTACGAATTCTGGGTAATTTTCTTTAATTTCGCTAAGAAAAGGAGCCTTGGATGTTTTAGCCGCTTTGAAATGTAAGGAAAGTAGTAGATATATTATTGAGTCCCTGGAGATGAAT
Organism: Pogonognathellus longicornis; assembly: GCA_034694085.1. Taxonomy (NCBI): domain Eukaryota; kingdom Metazoa; phylum Arthropoda; class Collembola; order Entomobryomorpha; family Tomoceridae; genus Pogonognathellus; species Pogonognathellus longicornis. Next base: position 6,917 of record JAQFYB010000473.1, read on the forward strand.
GCACATATTCGGTATGAGTACGTGTATGTTTTCGTTGCAGCATAGCAGTGTGGAATGGCATTTAAGCCAAGATAATCAAACAAAGATAGGAAAGAGTACGAGTGAATAGCTAATAGTGTTATAGAGCAAAGACCAGACCAGACACGGGTACATTGGGTTGTGTTTATTAGCAAGTCGGCTCTTGCTAGCCCTAACTGACAGGAAGAAGAATAAAGATACATTCACATACATGCTAAGGTTCGTAAGTGGAAATGGAGGAATGAAAAAATAATGGCTTAATTTAGGTCTGGAGCTGGTGCTTGTGAATCTGTTGCTGGAAGAGGTGCAGGGACTAGCACTGCTCCTCCTGAAAGCTCAATTCCCTCTCGAACCAATTCTTGCAAGCTGAACCTACCAAAGAATGCACTAATGGCTTATCCAGCCCAATGTAATTTTTCTGGATTCAAATATCCTCTGGATTGGATTCCTCGGGTCCAAACGGGCCATTTAGACAGCATTAGCCAAATGGACCATTTCTATATCCAAGAAGAGGATATTGATACTACCGAAAATGACAAAATAAAAAATTCATGTACAACTGAAATGAGTCGGAGTCTATGTCCGAGGTGTAACCGCTACAAAGAAGATTCCGCTCTTCCTTCTCCATTTTCCATTTCTAAGGAAAGGGAATTTCCTCCTGAAGGTAATTTCTGCAATATCCCGAGCCCTGCAGCAGCCGAAGAAAGTTCTCCAGCGCAAGCAGAAGACGAAGAAGATGAAGAAGAGAAACAGCTTGAACAGGAAACGGAGATGAACCGAAGCAACACTACTACTCCTGTCAATAATGTCAACTTCCGACAAAAGAGCTCAAGAAATTCGATGGAGTCGACTTGTAAGCCGAATTCGACGTATATTTCCACTTTACTTACACAATCGGAGAAAGTGCATGAGGAAAATTGTCGTCGTTCTTCCGACCATTACAAATGGTTTGTCCTTCTCGATGCAGCCAGTTACGTCGCAACTAATGTACTCGATTTGTCTCTCCACCCTGCTGATTTCATCGCCATTTCTTTCTACAAAATGTTTGGTTTTCCAACTGGTATGCAATTTTATTTTGTTTTGCCTCAGCCTTGTACATTGTACAACAACCTGCCTGCCTCCTCCGCACTATTCCCAGCTCCCTCTTTTTTACTTTCTCATTTCTGTCTCATTCATCCGATTTCATTTGGCGTGTTGTTTCTCCTCCTGCCTTCTCCCTTTTCCCATCCATGTATACACAAAACTCCCTTCTTCTTCTTCTTCTTCTTTCCTCCAAGACTCTAACCAACAAGAAACACATTTCAGACTACCTACCAACAGCTATACTTTGCTCCCACACTACCCACTACCATTCTGCGGCTATGACTGTCTCATCCACAGTTACTATTTACAGCTCGTACATAAATACATTAAACTACCTTACATTCAATAAGGAAGATGTATCTCAGCCTGTTTTTGAACAGGCTTTCCATTTTCCTTCGATTTTAGTCTAGCCATTGTCTCATGCGAACTAATACTACTACCATCTTTCTCTTTCTCCATGTATGTATTGTAAATACTACCTTACAACATACATACAACAGCCACCTCTTTTACCTCTCTTCCTTTGTGTACAATGTACTACCTACAAGAAAATCTAGTCTATTGCACAATTTATGAGTATTATCGTTCTTATTCTATTGTGAGGATATTGAATACACCACAGTGTTCGAACAGAGCTTGCTAAAACTAACTTGATATCCCGCTAGTACACGAAAAGAAAGGGGAAGAAGAAGAAAATAGAATTGAATAGACAAGTAGTAAGGAATAGCTTCTGGCTTCCTTGGGCTTCTATTGCTTCACCAACCCGTTCTTTTCTCCTGGCTTCAGTTTCCAGCTCCCAGTAGTCTTCATTCGAGTTCTTTGCTTTCCCTCAATACACATTTACCTACATGTACTACCACTACAAGACTACACTTTTTCTATGGCTTGCCTTGCATAAGTATATATACAGAATATACACTCACACCACACCACACCACAAAAGCCAGGCAAAAAGAGAGGACTCCTTCTTGTGCCGTGTATTTCACTAAGTGTAGAGTATGCATTTGTGTGTGCTCTCCTTCTCTCACTCTACTACACACTCCCGGTGTACACATTCTGTATTAATATATACTTAGACATTACCTACACGTTACTACATAGGTGCAGATTGTGGATTGAGGATAGCTAGTGGTGTGCTTTAGTTTTCTCCTCTTTGCGTTAAACTCTATGCACTCAGAGAAGAGGCAAAGCAGAAGCACAACTAAGTACAGCTGTGTGTATGTGTGTGTGTTGAACTAGTATTGACTAGTGTATGTAGTAGTAGTAATACATACATACGTGGCATGTGTATGTACACATCACTTGAGTCGTCTTGAGTCGCTACACACATTCTACTTATCTTTAGTACTACATAGACTTATATTATTTGAAGACCCAGGCCAGGGAAAGCAGACCACACATATACATACATACTTATACGATAGAAAAGTGCTCCAGCTAGCACAATACATTACTTATACACATTATAGCGTATTAGTAATAGTAAGTAAGCCGTAGTAGTGCTCACAACTTATTATAACATACCAATATATACTTAGCTGCCTTGTGTATTTATATTTTGCAGTTTTACTTGGTTTGGTCGCGAAGAGTTGTATGAGAGAACCGTTCCGTAGCCTTATTTGGTTTACTCTAGTTTAGTTTAGCAGTGGAGATGAATGTAATTCCCCGGAGGTATACACTAAGCCTGGCAGTTCATGATGCCCGAATTAATCTCCTTTTTCCATTTCGTTTTCACTTCGCCTTCTTCGTTCCCTAGTTTACACGTTTTTACTCTGTCTCTCTCTCTCTCTTACTCCACTCTCTTCTCTTGGAGCTATACACAGGGAGAGGACTACATTATTTGTATATGTATGTACATACAACGATCCATCCAGCCGTCTTTCCTTCCATCACCTAACTCATCTTACCCGATTCTATGAAAGTTATTTTTGTTATAATACGTTACGTCATTCGAGAACTGTTTGAGTATATATATTGCTACGTAAAATGCTAGTTATAGCAGTGTAGTGTGCTAGTAGATAGTTAGTGGTGGTGCAGATGGGTTATAGAATATTAGTTATGTAGTTTTGTGTAGTGTGCTGTATGTAGTTTTCTTTTCTGGAATAGTAGACCAGGAGCAGAGACTTCAATATGTGGGAGCAGATGTGTTGTAGAGAAATATCTACTGCTAGCCACATACTTCTTTGCGTGTGCTTACCTAAGCATTACTGCTTCTTCATATATGTCATATAAAATATTTTCGTATAATTCGTCTGTAGTAATAATAGTATAAAGAAACTAAAGTGTAACTTTGTATTAATCTATATGAGCAACGGGTACATACATGGCGGAGTTATAGTCTACTTGAGAAGAAAGCAGGGGAGAGAGAGAGAAAACCAATTGGAGATAGCTTCAGCTTCCCAGAACTACGTACTAGAAAAATGAGTAGAGCCACCACTAATAATTCATATAGAAGATGGAAGAAAGCACACACAGAAAGTTTGCCCTTGTGCTCCCAGAGATAATTGTCGAATTGAAGGCATAGAAGGCCAAACCGATTCCACTTTTTTCTCGTGGTTCTTTTGCTTTCTTGACTTATGGAGAAATAGTGTGAGTTTTCTTATGGCGAATGGTGGAAAGGGAAATCTGCTATCTGACAACAGAATTTTTGATGGCGTAGACAACTATAATCAGTCAGTCACTCATTCCTTTTTTATATTTTATAGATCTTTATGGCACAAGAGTTCTGATACCTATAATATGAAGTTTTTCCATCAAAGGAAGTAGATCGTCAAGGATGCAATTAGCGTTTTAAATAAAATATTATTATGACTTACTATGTGCATGTGTGTATTCTCCAACGCGTTTATTCGCTCCTACTTTCATTTAGTTGAATTCAGTGAAACGTCTTACAATATCTTTGTATGTGCAATTTCCTCCCACCTACTACTTCCAGGCTTTTATATTACCCAGATACATAAATAAGTCTTTATTGTTGCGTGGCAAGAGATAAAGTGTTATGCAATGAGATTGCGACTTATGGCTACATACGTAAGAAATAATTACTAATTGTTGTCATTTCTCAAAATGCTGATTTAAATAATCCCAACTCATGAAAACTTTTCTACTTATTATGGTCAAAGTATTAGTAAAAAGTTTGAAAAATGTGGGAAAGCAAGAAATCCTGGTGAAAGCATTTCGAATTTAATAGATTTGCATTTTGCTATCTATTTTTTAGATTTTTACAAAGTTTGTAGCTTTCTTTTTTCCATACGCAGACAAATTTAATCATGTAGGAAACATTGCAGTTCCCATGTATAGGAACTTGTTTACTGCGAGTCTCACTGATTCATCAAAGAAAATAAGCAACTTGGAATCAAACAATGCTATACCACTAGAATCCGACAATCCAATATCAATGTTTTGTCTCTGAGAGGGAGAATGGAGGAGAAAGATCAATGCAATGGCTGTGCCTCCTGCGGTGGATAACAAAAACAGCCACGCAGTTGAATGTTGAATTCAATGTCTGCATAAACTCCAAGTTATAATATCCCATTATTATTAGAATCATTGTTGTTGCTACTTCTATTCCCACCATCTAATTTATAGCTGTGGGATAATGAAAGGAACTTTCTTGTATAGGGACTGGTACTACTACAACTAAAGAAAGCAATGAATCTATTGGAGCACAAAATTTACGCATTATGTATAATATACTAAATATGATAACATACAGCCGTATTTGATGCATCGCTGTTTGTATACCTAAACCAATGCAGCTAACAATAAGTAAAGAAAAAAGATAATAACTATCTGAAACCACTGCTTGCTTTCCTGGCCTTCCACTACCACCCATTTCCCCCCTGAGAGCCTTGTAGGTTTATCTAATCATAAAGGAACGTTCTGCTGTCAATTTGTCTGTCTGTGTGTCTGTCTATCCTTGAGATAATACATATACACAGTGTATACGGTTTGAGACAATGGGTTTAATACCAGATTTTAAGATGGGGTCAAACGGTAGTTTATTCATGACCTTTGACCTCAGGAGTAGATATCATTGTTTGAAGGTGGCCTCTCACCATAATGAGAAAGGACCACAAATTGGAGCCCAAGTAAAATAGATATGAAATACGCCTGGTAATCAGAAAAACACTGAAAAATGGCAAATAAACTGAAAAATGTATTAGTGAATGAAAATTATTAGTGAATCGAAAAACCGAAAGAATCTAATAGTTCATAATATAATTAAATTTTGTAAATTAATATTTCTCACTCTTTGTACGTCACTGCAAGGTACTTGTATAGGTATACTCCATTGTGTTCCAGTTTATTTTATTAATATGCATGAAAGGAGTTCTAAAATAAGAAAATATGAGTACTTTCACCGGAACTGATGAAGGAAAATATATTGCGGTTAGTTTAGGGAATCTACCATAGTCGATTTGATTGCACACCATGAAGATGCATATCTATGATAGTTATTATGGACTAGGTTCGCTTTGTGTTTAGTATGTGGCCATTGTCTTGAGAAATCCACTGGAGTTGTGTGTCTCTATCTATACGGTGAGAATAGGTGTGAATAAATTTTCACAATAAAATATACACGATGGCATTTCTGGTAGTTATTTTCACCTGTGGGAAAAACAGGAGTGGAGCCCATGTGCTCGACAGCGATGACGAGCGTCAGGGATGAATTGTAATGTGATTTCATTGTTCGTTGGTTTGCATGGCAGAGCTATAATTTTACGGGAAATCGTCAGGCTGAAGGCATCACAAGAAACAATACACAACTATATTTTCTAGAGACGTAAAAATATTTACGATCCGTAAGACCTTAAATTCTGCATACACGAAATTTTGAACAATACACCTACTGATGTGTACCTGAAAATAATTTTGTGTACGAAATAAAATATTAGGCGACAATTGCTTAAGATTTTTGTGTGTAAAAATAAATGGGCGCATTATTTATAATCTCTCACACTACACTAACTTTAATTCTTTATAGGTACGTACAGACCATTAAGACACATTTACAAATAAATCGTCCATTACTACTATTGATCAATATTAGGTATTAGACAGTTAATCCTAAGTATAAAAATTGCGCAGCTACAGTGTTCAGTGTTAGTTGAGTCGTGTAGCATCAGCTTAGCCAAATATAAATGTAATGTATTAGTTTTTATGACATTTGATCTGTGGATTTTTTCCACATTTTCATTTTTTCTTAGTAAACTTGATGTCATCTTATAAGAATTTTTCTCTGTGATAGAAAGATTCTCTGAGTTGAGTATCCAAAGAAGATATATTTTTTAAAGAACATGGTTAAAATGGGATGTTATTGTAAAGATAAGATGGGGGCTTAGAAATGGTGGAGATGTATATGAGGGAATGAATATTACAGCAAACCATTACAGGATCTACTAACATTCAAGCAACAATAGAACGAACTCAAACTTCTAATCCTAATGTTAGTGAAAGCTTGCAAATCCCACTGTATACTACACGTTATATAATCGTGAGTATATAATATCTGAACGTAATACGTACTACAGGTGGATATATATTCTGTAGGTATAAATGTGCTGACTTTATCCAGGAGCATAAAAACTTTGAAGCATTTCCTTTCATTAAAGTAAACTATTTTAATCGTCTTTAGCTGTGTTTCCTTGGTGTAAACACTGGAGATGTAGCCGTTGGCTGTACTGCAGATGGAAAGTGAATGAATTCCGTAGTCACTAACAGAACAGAATCACCTTTGGTATTTCGACTTAACTTTTTCTCGGAATTATTTCCCTGTCCTCAATCCTGATATTATTATACTATTGGCCTAAAAGTTGGTTCCTATATACTTACTGCTCCGACTGACTAAGTCATATTACAAAGTTAGACATACCTGTGTTTAGCCCGTATACTGACATACTGACAATGTGCGTGACCATAGCAGTTTTAGGTATTCTTACTACAATGATACATGCAAAACAGTGTATCGCTGTATATGGAAGCTACAAACACTGTGTTTAACAAAGTATTTAGGCACAAAAATATCCTTTTCATTTTAGTTTACTGTAAGTAACTATGATTTTCCAACAACACTGAATATTACGGTAGAATAAACACAGTCATCATGTTACTCTTATTATATACCTTTTACCATTTAATATGTGTACATGCAGTATAGTGTAAGTACTTTATACTCTGGGATGAAACAATAAATACTAAACACGTGCGCTGATAATTGCAAAAGAAAGTCAAATTATATATCCGTATTCATACGATACATAGGTTTTAACTATAGAGTTATTGTTTAAGGTTTCCCATGTATAAAAGAAGCATGTTGTTACTTACCATGGGTATCATACTCATGTTAACTAATTCAGTTTGCGTTTTTGTAAACCCTCTGAAAGGATACTCTGAATGTACGATTATGAAAAGTGGATAATAATACTAAAACAGTTATTGAGTGTAGTATTCCCTTGAAAGCAACCATTTCACTACGTACTACGTATACTACCATTGAGTGTTATAAAATATTAAAGGAATATCGATGGGGCACTTCCCTCTCCCACGCCGTAGTTTACTACAGCAATGTATTTTCATGCCACTACCACATCATTGACATCATCATCTGAAATCACAATAACCAGGTTCAACATTCAGAAGGCTCAATGTACATGTGTGATGTAATACGTATACAAAGAAGTCTGCTTATGATTTATATATGGTAAATTAACTTTCGTGTGCAGCTTACATTACATTACAGTAAAACAGTAGCTACTGAATAAGTTTTCCAAGGATTTTTCTGCTCGAGTGCATTTAAAATGTATTGTTTCATATTAGGTATGTAATACCTCCCGAGTAGTGTGTTTATCCCTGAGACAGGAAAAATTGCGTTTGTTTGAGCAGAGTGTGATTTGAAAAATGCGTCGGGCAGCAGAAAATGTACTGAGAAATGTACAGCGTCATGGCCAGTGGGTTTGCAATTTGCATTGCATGGGAGCTCACAGATAAGACCCAGCCAAGTGTCGAGTTGGAAAATAAAATGAAATATAAGGATAAATGTCTTTCATTTATGTGTCTTCAAGCCAAGTGCAACTATTCTTAAGGATTTAGTGAAGGAAATCAAGCAAGAATCATGTCCGACGACCGTGGTAATAATATTACCAGAGATTTTACAACCCACGATGAGGACCAAGGCGAGAGAGGAGTTTTGAGAAAGAGAGAAAAGTAGTGGACCATTGGAGAAATGATGAGATGAAGGAAAATAAAGACCCTTTGTAATGTAATGCATACTACATACATAGAAATTCTACTTTTATCTGCCATTTGTGGGAATTTCGGAGAGAGGGAAATGGCACACAAGAACTCAATACTTTAAGACAATAAAATCACATAGGTGGTTTGCTTTGAGTTTGGTGTGATTCAATACGTGTAGGAAGAAATACACAATGTGAATGTTAGGGATCGTAATCGTAGCACACAGCAAAGTACCTAGTGATTTTAAGCCTCACTTCTCCATCTCCTTGCTTCCTCTCAACTCTCAGCTTTCCTACCACTCTACCCCATACAATAGCTAACAAAAGGAATGCTACAAATACCCGTTTGTTTGTATTCGAGAAAAGCAAACTATCCATCCATCGAGGAATATTGAGAAAACGAAAATAAATATATTCGCAACGAGTGAAATACATAAGACTTAGAGAACATATCCACACACTAGCTCCAACTCTCTATACACTACAATCTACTAGTACACCGCGGTAAACCTAAGTATACTAAATAAACCAAATCTTGATTTTCCAGCAAGTTGTTTGCTTTCTTGTTTCAGTTTCACTGGAAAGTTTTTGAAAGAACGTAGTAGCTTTTCCATATTGTAGCAGAGAGCAATGCTATTACTATTACCTATTTGCTCTTACTTTTCCATGTTGTAGTACAAAGTACATAAGGTAACTATTATATTAGTACACACGCTCCTCACAATACAACTACTACTCCACAGATCTCGGAAGCTATCGCTTTGCATTATTGGGTGGACAGCATACCTTGATATGCCACTAATAGCAACCATACTCCAGCCCATCTCTCTCCATTCTTCATGTACCATTGTACATATACCATACCCAACTCTTTCCTCCTCCACTCCTACATACTGTATTTATATGCATGAATATACAGTAGAAAGGCTTTGAAAGTTTCCCCTCTCTATCTATTTGTACATATGTAACTCTTTAGGAACGGAATGTATCCAGAAGCACACACCATAATATTGCACACTGATATAAAGTATATATTTAGCAATCTAGGCTACTTGAGGCTGTAGCACCACCACACAGCACACAGGGACTAGTACACACTACTCCTACATACACTATAGTATAACTCTAACTATACAAATAGTTACGTAAGTACTCCGTAAAATGAAATGAAATGAAAGATCCTTCCTGCAATTCTGTTGAATAGTAAATGTGGCTTGGTCTGCATTGTACTCTCTCTCTCTCCAGTAATATTAGATGAGATGAGATGCAATGATATGAAATGATGTGAGCAAGGCAGTGAACAGTCGAGAGCATGGAACTAGTCATGAGGAAACGGATGGTTAGTTTAATGCTACAGACTTGCCAACAGGGATATATTGACTAGCCATGCACTAGTAGTAAGAGTAACAGAGGTATGGCTTATGATGGGAGTTCGAGTGCAGTGGTGGTACAGTGGTATGGTATGGTAGTAGGAGTACGGGTAGAATCCTAGTAGTTACCTACCTACACTCTACACACATAATAGTCTTTACCTCTTCTCTTTTGCAACTCGACTGGTTGTCTAGAAAGAACAACTAAGCTAAACGAGCGTCGAGCCAGTGGATGTGGATGCACTAAAAATATAATGCGATGTGATGTATGTAGAGTAAAGTTGGCTCGGAGGCATTACATGTCATTATGATTATTTTAGTAGAGTAGCGAGATTGTAAATTGCAATGAAAGCCGAGCAAGCCACCAAGGCAGCTTGTGGCTGCACGGTTGATAGTGTGGTTCTTCTACTTGCTACTTGATAGTCTCTATGTATGTTGTGTTTAGTAGATTGATATCTTGTCTATCTCTGAACTCCGCTACTCCTACGATACTCTCCTGCTCTCTGCCTCACTCTACCCAGGCTTTGGCTTGACTTTTCTGTCTAGTCTAACAGTTGACTTCAGCCACATACATACATTATACACACATACATACCTACATGCATACTACTTGTATTCCATCTCATTATAATACAGCTACATACTTGTGCACATACACCTTGTGCCCAACAACCCTAACTACATACATACACTGTAGATACTAATGTTTCTCTGTTTTCTGTGTAAGTATATATGGCATTTTGCTATTAAGTAGTAGCACACAACACAGATACATACACTAGTGTGTAACTGTAACCTGGGTGTCTTTCGTGTTGAAGTTGGAACGAGCCAGGACGAATGAATGCTTTATGTTATCAACGAATGCAATGCAATATGCTCCGAGGTTTGTCAGTAAACAACAAGAGTGCGAGTGATACAAACGGTAGTGTGTCTGTGTCTGCAAGCTTTCGCTACCATACCACAACTTACCCGTATGTTTGTTGTGTATATTTCTTGTGTGTGAGTGTGTGGGGATAATAGTGTATGCATGTTGGATAGAATAGTTATTCTATTATAGTGAACAAGTAGTATTTGGTATGTGTAAATAGGTATAGGAATAGAATGTATGTATGTGTGTGTGGTAGAATGTATATGGGGAGTAAAAAGAGTAGTATGCAAACATTAGTGTCTAGTAAGTGAATGACTGGCTGAACTGAACGAAGTAACTTGTGTGACGTATTTACAACAAAACAGAGGTAGACAGCCGTCATTTTTGTTTGTGTTGTAATTTCTCCTGTAGCCAATGTCTATCTTATGAATTGCATGTTGCAATAAAAGATTTCTCTGGCTAAGGACCGCTTTTCTCCCAGGCGTCTTTCCATTTTCCTGGAAAAATTGTTTTTTTATTTGCCAGAGTTTCTTTCGTATCCTGGAGAAATGCTATATTATGTACATTGTATTACAGACAAACTGCCTATTAACCTCTCCCGTTCTAATGGTATGCATTCATTCGGTAGGGCTAATGTAAGTAGGAGAGAGGAACAGTTATTATGCAGACTACTAAACTACTGGAGAAGCAAAACATGGTTTTCCATTTTTAATTAAAGCTGTTTCAGTTGTTCTTCTGATGTTTCCATATAATTGTAAATGCTGCTCCCTACTTTCGTGATTGTAGAAATGGGTGTCGTCGTCTCATTCTAAGAATTTAGATTGCAACTGACTGCTTTGTAGGTACTTTGGTCCTTGTACTTCTCTACTATGTATATACTACTGTTGTTTTAACGATATGAGATCTCCTGTCTCTACGAATGGCTACAAGTTTTATTCTATTGTGATGCCTGCAAGGGAAACGGCTCTACGGCTTGTGCAGAGACTCCGCTCCAGATCAACATCACTCTCTGACGTGTGTCATTTACAGTAATAAGGTGAATTGTTAGTACGACTCGTAGTTAACCAAAACGTATTTAGAATCTTATCTAGGAGGGTGTTGTAGTAATTGTGCTTAATGTTACTTTTCTAACTAAAGTTTCACACTTCAACCTTTGCCTTTAAAACTTACCGCAGTTGTAATTGAAAAAATTATAAAAATTGCAAATAACATTCGTTTAGATGTATGAAAAATTATAGAGATTGTATGTACAAATTATCATGAAATCTTACACATCTTTTCACATCTTTGACACATCACTAGCTAAAATATAGAACGACAAGAGTGTGGGATCTTGGTATTACGATCACATTCATATCATGCCAATAAAAATACACGCCACTGAATGTAGAGTTGTTCTCAGGATGTGGTCTTAAAGCGATGCTTACAGCTTACATGATGCAAGGTACGTTGACATAATTGATGATAAAACATGGAATGGTGAATACAAAGTACCTACTACAAAGATACTTCACAAACTTTGTTATTCTTATTTCCGAATAGATTTCCAGAAATGAGATTTAGTCAGAATTCCATGTATGTAGTGTGTTGTATTGTTAAGCCTTGTTTCTGTTTAGACAATGAAATTCCCTAACGTGAATCACTTGCGTTGTGCCTAAATTAATGTAACTCTCTATGGCAAGTACACTATATAAGCTTTCAGCCTGTCCAAACTCATCATTGAAACTTGTGATGTGAAACATTAGGCGTTTGAAGAGAAAGAGTATACTGGCAGTGCTTACTTAGTTTAGCTGCGATTCACACAGGATATCTGTGCACTCCAGGTTCTAAATCTAATATTAAATTCGCTGCTAGGTAGAGATATTACATAGAGTGGTTTGCGATGGAATTTCATGCTCTGTATATTTGTACAAGTCCTTTTGTTGGTCAAATAATAGTCAAATCGGCAAATGGTTGAACCTATTGAAGTTAAAACATAATACTATGCTAATATGGTTTGATTGAATACATTAACGTTAAATAGAAAGGTTTGTTGTGCAGTCCCCATGTGCCACGTGTTATCGAGTAGCAACTAGCAAGTGGTAAATGAAAGCTGGGGTTTGAATTGAATGTGAGTAGAGTGCAGAGAGTTGTGCTTTAACCTTAAGAGAATACAGGAAGAGGGATTTCGATGCATACGTGTCATATGATGTTTTGTTTGTTAACTATTTGCTGAAACTCGAGTAAAGTGAAATGTGTATGAGCCTTATCTAAATAGTAAACACCATACATACGAATGGAGATGCTGCGTGGCATTTATCACATCGTCAATTTGCTAGTCAACAAGAAGAGGATCTCATGCAATCAAAACAAATTCACGCCTACTTAAGCCGTACGCTTGAGTTTACTTAGTAAAGAGAGGTATTTTTAACAGATTCAAATGGATTACTATGCATTGGGAACAGGAACAAGGACATTTAAAGGCTTCCAAATTAAGTAGAAACAAAGTATAAATATTAAATAAAGCGAGAGAAATACTTTGCAAGTTTTTACACAGCATTGTGTGTCATAGTCATGAGCAGGTGTTAAGAATAGAAGAGATTTTGCTGTCGTCTCCTTACAGATATTATAAGTTCGAAGAAACGTCAGCAAAATACGAAGCTAGAATGTTCATCAAATGATTACAAAGAACGTCTTAATATCTAGAGTTTCATTCTCAGAGAGAATGAGAACAAAGACCTGGTTCTTAGAACACGCCTCGTGCACTCTCATAATTGCAGATTATAATTCTGTAAAATATTTAAATTCAAAACAATAAGAAGGAGGCAAGTAATGGGTATCCTAAAGTCACGATTAAATGTATATACTATCCTAGGAAAACAAAGGGTGAATACAGAAATGTTTGCTCTACACTGTATACAGTATCAGTACATGACTGTAGTAGTGGTGCTACAAAAGTGTATTCAGGTAAGGCATACATAAAGTAATTGCAATTAATGAGGATAATATGAGGCCTATAATATGCAGCTATAATGACTCCATAATTTACAAGAATATGATTCTGAATGTGAATATGAAATTTTACGTTATAATCTTTGGGGGTTAGACACGAATGCAATAAGGTAATATTAAACCGCTTTGAAATATTGAATGAACATGCTGCGTACTTAGATTCAAGTATGAGAGAGAGAGTACCCCAGAGTAGTAGGAGATCTAATCTACACATAAATAATCCACATATCAGTTCATATTTGAGACAGACATATAGAGACATTGCAGAATTCCTTCAAAACTATATGTAATACGTACAATTTCTTTCTGCTAAGGAACAACGAGGCAATAAGCGAAACTTTCTACCAAAGAAGACCATAAATTATTTATTATTTGCTTTAGTTCTGAAAATTCTGGATCATCTTAGCCTTTTCTTGTCTTGTCGTGTCATGAAGAGAGCCCGGCTTATGGTTCCCTTACTTCACTCTGCTTTTAAGTACTCTCGACTCGTGGCGAGCTCAACCTACCTCTCCCGTCATTTCCCTCTCCCTCTTTTCGACTACATTTTCTCCCTTTACTTTCTTCTTTCTTTCTTCTTTCCTTCTCTCATGGCGATGAACAGGGAAGACGGCCACGGCCAGCTTGTCCTTTCTTATTTTTTTACAGTATTTCTACCAGTACTAGCAGTCCAGGCGATTTTTCCCATGACATTTTCTCCTGGTATAAAAACAGAGTCCGTATACAGTAACCGTGTCGACTTGAGTTAGCAATGTCCCTTTATGACGTTAGTATATGTAGGCGGTATGGTATGTATGTAAAGACGGATTTTCTTGTCTGCAAGTCAAGTCAACCTTCAAAAGATGTAAAAGTGAATGTAAGCTCTGAATAAAGTGAGATTACCCAAGTTAAAAAACAAGCAACATCCTTAGCTTTCCTGTTTTCTTTCGTGTTGCATACTGTTTCAAGATGTACCTGAGAGCTGCTGATCTTCTCTGTCGTTCAGGCTTTACGTTATTGTCAAGGGTTGTTCCTTTTTTGTAGTTGGAGAATTGAGCCTTCCTTCCACTTGCACTTGTATCTTGTCTGACCTGGCATGTCGTGCTTTCCTACTAAATATGTACATTCTACACTAAAAGTGCTACTTACATTTCTTCAATAGAATTGCATGTTATTCATTCAACAACATATCCATGATTCACACACAACGCTACCTTATCATGCTATTTTTGAATTTTCAAATGTCTTTTTTATGTCCAAACCTTGAACATACAACCTGCATTAACTTTATACATACATACTACATACATTCAATGTACATAATGTCCTAAGTATATTTGTAGTAGCAACAGTAGGGGAACAAGAAAAGTAACATTATTATTTATTCTGCACATTGTACATAGATGCGATGCTGCATTCCTATTATTATATCGTAAGTAGTAAGCACCGTGTGTTGCAATCCATGTCTTTCTTGCTCTCTTCTTATGACACACGTTTTTTACTGCAATGTATAAGTCGATAAAATAACAATCTTTACTAAAAGGTTCTCTCGCTGAATGTCTTCAGTAATAAACCTAATAAAGCACACAACTTGCGGAATTCTAGTCTTCTCTTTTATATCATCATTACTACACATGATAATGCATGTCACAATAATATCTTTGTCCCGTTTTGGTTTGTGTATATTTCGTTTGTAGCTGTACGTAACTGTATAGGTATGTTTCTACTCTATTCTGTTTGGGACTCAAAGATATTTTTTAATTATCCATCAGGTTTGTTGGTTTGTATGCATAAATTGTGTATTTTATTGCTCAACCATTTTGTCATCCTTATTGACTGAAAAGGACTGCTTGAAGTTTGTGTTGTGTGGTATGTTGTATTTATGTAGGCTCAGTATTAGTAGCACTACTGCTATTAGCCATTTTAGGAATATGTACATTTTTTCTTTGAAGTGCAAACACTGAGGACTATTAGCATTTACCGGAGAAGCTTTGACTGTGATCCCGATATTTACTAAATAGACAAAGACAAGACGCAGTGGGAAACAAATTGAGGGAAGTAAAAGAGATGGGACAAAGTTAGAAGAAGTAGACTGTAAATACAACATGCTGTACATGGAATGGAGGTAGTAGTACATAGTATCATTTTTATTTGACAGAATAGGAACTCGTCAGCATGTAAAAATTCTGAACTTGTAAAAATAGGACGCATGAATGAATTTATGATGAGTCTTGTATTTCAAATAAGGTTGAAATGGCAGTATTCTCGGATACACAGAGGCACTTGCTTTTGCTCTGCTAGTTTCTTCCTTTGCTTTTTTGCTACATGCATTTCAGAACCACTAACTTGTGTACTTACATTTCTATGTTGCTTTTTTGAGCCTGGTACCCACATACTAAAGCTCGCTTTGCTGGTTGTATACATTTTGAGTACTTATGTCAAAGTATACCCTTTAACATTCGAATTCACTTTGAGCTTAATTCAGCTTTGAAAGCACTCTGAAATTGAAAATCCACAAACACCTTGAATGTACACACTGAAGCTTGATGTGAATTTCTTTTTGTGCAAATAGGACAGACATGTATGAAAGCTCCCTAACTAAACAACGTATACCTAACAAATAAAGGCACAACTGCACACACACTCACACAAATATATATTGAAATATTGGTGTCCTACTCTAATATGTGTATGATATGTTTTCCAGGTCTGGGAGCCTTACTAGTCCGGAATGAAAGTACAGATATTCTCGAGAAAAGGTACTTTGGAGGTGGTACTGTCAATATCGCTTTGCCGTGGAAGACCTTCCATGTCAAAAGAGCCAAATTGCACGAGCGGTGAGTGAAAAATATTCATTCATTCAACTGTTCTTTATACTCAACACAACTATCTGTCTGTACAATATAATGTTCTCAGTTGTATTTCCACATACACACACAATACACAACATACCTAGTAAAGAGAACTACATTTTTGCAATATATATACAATAATACCTACAGATATACCGTAGAATACTTTTACATTACATTACTCCATGCAACTATCTCTACAGTACAGTGGTGTACTCCTAAGCAATGCAATGTGAAGGGAACTATGCCATTACTTGTTAGTATAGTTAGGATATTCTTTATGGAGAGATATGCTAAGCCCACTAACTTGAGTTAAGCTTGAGTTCTCTTCTTCACTTCTTTACTCAACTTAGTTTCGTTAAGTTGAGGAATGCTTTGACGGAGAAAGAATTTGTTAGCGAACGAAAGACTCACTGAGTGACTGAGTGAATGGAGGATCCTAAAGAAATACATTTATACATACCTATACAGTATACTGATACCAGCGACGATGTATGTATGTTCATGCAATTGGACTACCAAGTGAAGAAATGCATAGCAAAAAAAGAGTCGTCTTTCGTGAGTTGCTAGCTCAGTTTAGTGAAGTAAGTAAAGTAAATGAAAAGTAATGCGGAATAAAATAAACTCCAAAAATAGTGCAGTCACACACAAGAGGAATGGTGTTGTACATTGTACAAGAACGGGAAAGTAAGAATACAGTCGCAAATGCAACAGTAATAGCAGCAGCATAAGATCAAGCGAAGAGGACTCTTTCATAAAGAAGGAATAAGAGAATGGTTGGTTTGGTGCACAGTCACAGTTGTTCAGCTGAGACTCTAAAGTAAAATAGTTCACACACAATGGACTAACATAAGGATAACAACTCTCCCTTTTAACCAGCACATTATATCGAATCGCATCAGGGATTTATTGAACTAGAGCAATCTTGCATACATCCAAAACAACTAACTACCACTATAGAGCCATATACTACATTGTAGTTGAGCAAGGGAGAGAATACCTCCGATGCGTGTGCTACGAAAGAATTCTCTATTATTTTTCACTCGACTAGCAATTTATATTGTAGCATTATTGTAGTAGTAGTGTGTAATCTGGGATGTTGTAATTTACTCTTAGTCTTTTATGTTCAACCCTTGTGTTCCACTATTCTGTTGTGTTATGCAGTTATGCAGACTCTGTTCTTTTTATAGGTGTTGAGGAATGCCTTTTAGGACTCAAGACGTAAAACCCATATAGCGTTTTGACTATTGTGTGTGTGTGTATGAGTGTGTGTGCTTTGTAATATGCTATTGGAAAAGGGAAATTGTGTAAGCATTTTCAGGCTAAACCATTTCCTTTTCCCCTTAGCTCACAGTTTAGTAGTTCCAACATACAAATAATATGACGCCAGCACTTTGTAATCATTTCTCTACCAATCCTTTCTACTCAGAACTCCTACCTACACTACAATACAAATTCAAAAAGAAAACTTTTCTTTAGCATTAACTTTCAATAAAGTAAATAACTTGGCTCAAGCAAATATTCCCAGCACTGTATGACTCTATTGTAAATGCATCAAATCTTGGTTTTCCATAATTTCGCAAGGTTTCAGATGTTTTCCTATTGTTCAACTTTGTCAACTTTCTTGTATTATACTTGTAACTCTCATAGAAACTTTTATATACTCTTATGTAAGTATGCACATAATAATGTGAGAGATTAATAACAGTAGCTTGTAAATCGAACTAAGTATTGGATTTAGTGCTTTGTTCCCATTTGCATAAAGATCTCTCTACATACCTACTTACTTATCTAAACAAGATTGTAAGATTTATACTTGTGTATAGTACATACAAGAATGTAACATTAATCTTGGCTAATGAAATCCTATGACTGACTGCTTATCAAAATCAAACAAATATATTCTGAGTTTAGAGTTTCAGATTGTTTGGAGTCTTGTAATTGTACAGCATGTCAATCATTTACGTACGTAACGCAAGTTCCTAATCTGAAAACTAGTTTTTAGTAACTTGGGATATTAAACTGTTGTGTATATACCGTACATCAGCCTAACAATAACAATAAGTACGTATAAATTGTTATTTGTGCCTCTGCTGCCACGCATTGCACCTACTACATATTATCGAGAATTGGCAAAGAAATATTTCTTTACGAAAAGAAAGATTCCACCTTGACACGTATTATTCGGTTTCTTCCGTCACGTTCACATCTCGACAATTTAGACTTGGCGAAAGAAAGGGATTGCCTTTCATCGAACCTTACGAGTGGCACACACTGCAAACGGAGACTATAATGCATCTATTTGTATCTGTGGATAATATTCATTCTTTTCTGTATCCGAAGAACATGATAATAAATTACCCATTCGGAAAATGAGAACCACCTCGTCATTTCCATATCTGCAGAGAGAGAGAAATAAATTCGTATCAGGTTATACTCACTCATTTCTTTTTCACTCATCCCCCATTCTGTCTCAAAAAAGAACATAACAATTCCGGCTGTCATATAATCAAAGGAAAGCACTATGAGATAGCTAGGGACACTTATCTTTACTCAATAACAGTTCAGTTGACTGCTACTATAGCAGAAAAAAGGAAATAACCAGACAGAGTCATAGATAAAATAAAAGAATGTAGAAAGGATACAGGTCGGCCATAACTAATGCCTGTAAGCCTCCAAGTAGCATTTTTCCCAACTCTAGGAATGCATGCAATATACAGTAATACTAGTGGCAGTCCATAGATACACAGTCAGACTCTGTCTTTATACTTTATTTTGGAGTATTTATAGGTGCTACATTCAATGAATAAATATGTAACAAAATATAATGCAGACTGAATTGTCAGTTTTCTTAAATACTTCGGTAGTTATGTGTAATGGGCAGATAGTCTGAATACTAAAAGGCATTGTACAACAGGAAAAATAACAAAGTCGTTATTATATCTGAAGTAGATTACAATCCACTTGCATAGAACGCAGTTTTTCAAAAGTAGAACAAGTATCACTATTAACTCCAGAGCCGGAGCAGCATAGGGTGAAAATAAAAGTACTGGCACTTCTACGTATCTGTAGAAGAGATTATTATTCTTTGATACTCTGCATTGTGTTTTTATTTTTACCTACCTAGGTATCTATACATCTCAATGTTGGTTCTGTAAATTCTAACAAAAAAGTCTGCATAACAAATCATAGTCAGAGTATTTTTTATGTTGAGCTGATTTTAATGGCAGTTGGAGTATGTGTATGTTGTTTAATGTACTTAGCCTTAGCCACTTATTTATAGAGAGATGCTTTTGCAAAATCGATTGCATTAGTGGTTGTTGCAAAAGGAGCAGTTATCATTTCTCGAGTATTATTATTAAGGTATCGTTAATATTAAGAGCATTAACAAAGCAAGGTGTATTGCTGCCCGTGCAAATATAAATACCAGGTATATATACTAGTAAGCCTACTAGTAAACCTACTATTTCGTGAAAGCGGAGAATACATAAGTATGTAGGAAAGAGTGCATTAGGACAGTACATTTATATATACGACATAGAATGCACAACACAACTGGTTACAAAAGAAAATCAAAGAATATCTAAGAGCCACTAAAGAGACAGTGGCATAGCTTATGTGTTTTCGAAGGAAGTTATATCGTTATGGAGTAGTTAGTGTTTGGTTGTGGTGTCTGTGTACAGGTTTGTAGTTTGTGAAGTCTGTTAGGTTCAACTGTGCTGTAGTTGTACTCACACACAACACAGAGGCAGGTCTGACTGACTGAACCGATTCAATCGGAAAAGCTTCAACTTTTTCAGCTTGGTTTCGAGCAGACAGGCCATGTCGGGATAAAAGATACAGAAAAAAGAAGAAATAAGTATATTCAACGATCCTGGTTTTTCTGTGTTTACTGTCTTTGAAGCAACGAATCGATGTCTCTTTCTTTTTTTCGTTACAGGAGGATTCACTTGCTGGAAGTAGAAACAATTGGGTTCTTTTGCTCCTTCTCAGCTTCTTCAGAGCAGATAAGAAGAAGGAAAGATTCCTGTGCGTATATTTTTAGGACTCTTTCCATATTATATAAGTACTAGAATCTACGTTGCTCACTTACTCACACATTATTCTGCTAAAGGACTCCCTTCCTTAGACAAATGTCTATTAAAACAGAAAGCTTTAGTGTTCACTTTATAGGTAGTGATAGTTATGTGTATTTACACTGCTACCAGTGTACGCGATCAGCTTGTACTTTCAGACTGCGGTTCTCTGCGCTGCAACGACACAATTGCCACTGCATCACTGGTTACTGTCACTGGCTCACTAGTTTTTTTCCTTTTGCTCTCTTAGTACGCCTTTATATTAGTACTTTATACATTCCTCGCCTAGTTTTTACACACACCCATCCACAGCCAACACATGCAACGTATACACTGATCAGACTGTAATTGAAACGTGTGAATGTGATGATGGATTTATATTCGTGCAAATAACTGAGAAGTGTTTATCTCGGGAAATGCCTCTATTTTGAAGCAATTAGAGCGTAAGCTGATAACTTTTATTTCGTTCCTCTCGGCTAGAAATGTTGAAGTTTGTAGCTAAGGTACGTTGTATCAACTATATGTTGTATGTGTATTAACATTAGAAGGAATACACAAAGTTAAGGATATGTGATTTTATCTTGTTTCCTTTGTCTGTTTGACTAGTTGAATAATTTCTTTTAGAAAATAATGAGAAAACAGAGGAAACTCGCGAATTAATGAAAGATCAACGTTGCTACGAACTTAGTGTATGTATACTGTATTATGTAGGTATATACCTACCTAATCTTTTCCATGTGATGACTGGAATTAGTTAGACTTGTTTCTCTATGGGAATATGAATACAAACTTATTCAAGATAGATTGAGTTGGTTCGTGGAAAAGTTTAGATCTATTTATTTGTTTCTAAAAAGCAATATCATCTGCTTCTTCTATACAGTAGCTAGTGTTGGTTTTTATTCTGGAAAAGTTTTCATCATCATCATGATTTATACAAACAGGTACAAATACAAGAAAGTTCATATGAAATGTCTGATTACTCTATCCGTATATAATAATTGCAATCATGGCGGAAAACATTTCCACGTCGCCTCCAGTACATCATCATCAAACCATAAATTAAATTCTCTCATCAAATCTTGGAAACTAAGCTGTCTTATTATATTTGTAGTCACCTAGCTACTAGACCTACCTACATGTTGTTCCTCAACTCAACTCTCCCAGCGGCCTAGAGATGCATGAATGTATGTACTTTAAATTACACGGTGATATTCTAGGTCTGAAATCTTCAGTCACTTTCCAAAATTAAACCAAAAGCTGGAAGGGTGGAAATGAGACTGAAGATAAAATAGTTTTCTGCCTCAAATTTCTAAAACACGAGATTGAAAAGTGCAGTGCACGAACTGTATGACTAAGCGATGTAAAACGAAATTGGAAACAGTTTGCTAGCTTATTACGTGGTGGTGGGATAGAGAGATAAGATTGATGTTGCACAACAGAAACGTGAAGACCTTGTCTCCCTCTTCCTATAGTAGTTGTCGTGTCTTGTCTGGAATTGACTTAAGTAAAAGCATAATACGAGAATAATACACTACCACCACTTTCCTATATAACTAAACTAGCTATATTGAAACAAATACACTACAGTACTGTCAACTGTCTAGCCACAGCTACTATTTATTTTAGTAATAGCAAAACACACTAGTACATAGCCGTTACATCTGTATATAAATACATAGACCTGTACTCTATAGCACACAATGATTACCAAGTTTAACATGTGTGTACTTGAATTGAACTATTTACTACTGCACTACAGTATTAGCCTCTGTATACAGTCATGCATATACATCTACACGTTGTACTTTTGCAATAAAGATGTGTGGGCGAGGAATAGGACTATGTGTAAAGAAAAGAAACGCATAGATATACAAATACAGATACAAATACACACATGCAACAAAAACTGAGTTTCTACACCACACTTAAGTTAACACTTATAAATTGGAGAGTACAGTGGTAGTTTAGTGCATGTATATAAATAGTACAAAATGTATGTGTTGTATGTATGTACATACGTGAGTGAGTGCATTGTATTATTCACAAAGGTATTATGTAGTGTAGTGTAGAGTGTAAAGGAGTGTGTATAGGAAGAAGGGAAAAACAAAACATGTCTATCTTAATATAAAGTCAGCATTGTTAGTGCAAAGGTCGGTATATGTGTTGTGAATGGTATTGTGAGTACTTTAGTTACAATTAGGCCACAAGCTAATGGAAGAGTAGACTTGTATGTATGTGAACATGAGGATATAGACGAGATGAGTGAGTCTGGTAGTAAATAGTACAAAATAGGATTGCATGCTTGGTGTACGAAACTAATTTTCCTAACAAACTTTTGAGCAGATTCGAAGACGGAACGATCTCCTTCTTGTCTATTTTGGCCGTGGGACATGGATTTGACACTATGAATAAATTGGGGCGCTCATTAGACACCATCTCAACTCGAACTTTCCGACTGGCTCAGTAAGTTTAGTGCGTTGTTGTGTATTCTTCTTCTTCTTTTCTCTTTGCTGTGCTCTCTAGTTCCTTATATTGCTACTAAACCTATAACTTCTCCCCCATATGCTCCACAATGCTCTGTCAGTTTGTTATGTCTTCAAATTTTAAATGTTCCTTGACTAGAATTGACAATATATTTTTGTCGGATTCACTCTCAGTGATTCACTGTGTCTTTAGAACTCTCCCACTGTGTGTTGTTTTCATCACTTTGTGTGTGTAACTTTCCTACGATATACTGCTCCACTATTTTTTGTTGTAAATAACGTTATATGCGTCTGAGAGTTTATTACACTATTGCAAATGGTACACGGGACGAGGAACTGCGTTTATTCTCTATTTATTGGTGACTTCACGAGATATTTTTTATAATGACTACCAACCATAAAACAAATTCCTTGACTTCAATTTTTCTTCTCTCTCGCTCTTTCACTTTTAGCATAAATACTTTCCATGATCCGTGTATTGTAAATCACGACCTTGCTAATTTCCTTCCTGTAACATACTTCAGTCTGCATTCATTTCATTTATATGCTGGCAACGTCTGTCTGTTTTGCCTCATTTTCATTTTGCGTTCTCAAAAACAAAAGGTATGCCATACACATGCCTCCTGTATATTATATGATTCTCAACATTCTCAAGAAATACTACTAAATTGTACGTTTGTTTCGTGTATTTCTTATATTATTACTTGTATTTATGTACTAAAATTTTGAAAATTGAATTGTCTGTTGCAAAATACTCAATTTCCGAACCAATCTCCTCATCGGATATTAATTTCCATGCTTTGCCATTTTTCACACCACTTTTGTTTATCTGGGTATTTCCACAGGTACTTTTACAAGCAACTATCAGACATGAAGTACCTGTATGGGCAACCTGTCGCCCAAATCTATTCGGACACAGACTACAGCTCACAAAGAAACCAAGGTCCCATTGTTACATTCAATTTGCTTCGGAGCGACGGCACGATAATCGGATATTCTGAGGTAAGGATGAGAGAAAGAACTGACTGAGGCTTTGAGATTTACTGCACAATACTCACGACAATACCTAATGTGCCTTGCTTGCTGCAAGCTGCAACCGTGTTCACAAGACTCCAGAATCCAGATCCAGTGTAGTATGTAGTTCTCCTATACTTTCGAGTAGGGAGTGAGTGTGAGTAAGAGAGTGCGAGAACATCGCATCAGGAAAGAAAATTCCATCCTATCGTATCCTTTATGGAAATGCTTTTCTTTTTAGAACTCAAACCTCATCTCGTTTTTTTATCCCAAGAAAGCTGAGGAAAGGTATTACACTTCTAGACTCCTAGTGCTCGTATTGCTATTAAGGCATTGACTGAATGTTACTACATTTCTAGTCCTACATAGTATCTTACGTATCTGGTTGGTACATAGTAGTATTTCTACGTAAATAGCAAAATGCATCCTAAAGCAAAGTTGCCAAAGCCAAATCAAGGGAACGGCACGTTTGTGTATGTAGCAGAATGGAGGTGTACATAACAAAAAGGATTGAATATTATGTTACAGTATTTACTTCAAGTCTAACAATCCACAGGCTTCAATATATATGCATATGAAGGAGTTCACGTTGCTAGATTGCTGTAAAAGCAAGAGACGAGGGATCTTTTTACATCACATTACCAACTCCGTTACTACTTCTGCGACTACATGCAACATGCCTAGCTATCATTTACATTCACCATCATCGGACCTTTTATACCAGACAAGACATGATACTTCTACACGACACGACACACAGGACTATTACACAAATGCACTTTTCAATTGGGATCCCTTTCCTTCTAACAGAAATAAAATAGAGCGGCTCCCACTACTACACTACACTGTATGTATGTGTGTGTATGTAATATGTACTTTGCTCGTCCTACGTCTCAATGTCGACTACCGCTGCTCCTACTCGCTCTACCTACAAATACTCCACTCTCAACAAGCATTTTAACATCCTTAGAGACTTTCCTCTACTAAAAGAGTCACGTCAGACTCGTATAGTAGTAGTTCTGCTTGTTTAAACTGCAGCAAGAATCCCGTGTGCCCGTGTGCTCGCATGCCTACACAGACATACTATAACTGAAAACTGCCTTTCTTAAGTATTATATACATTTTATTGTAGGTAGTTTGTTCACTTATATGTGTCCTGAACTATTTTACATTTTTATTGTATTATAGTTTCCTTAGGTGCAATGGTCTTGGTATGCAAACCTTAATGCTACCAAGTGGCTAAGTATATGTAATGTATATTCCTATTACCTTAGTATAAGTATTAGCATACCTAGCAAAGCAATGAAGCTTTACATTTCCCCTACACTGTACTCAGTGCATAATAGGAAGACGCAATTCAACAAAAGCCAGTTTAGATATTCAATACATTCCTTTATACTGAATTGAATAATGTTAACCCGTTTAAATATATATTACGTTCATTCGTCTCTCTGTCTCTAGTTTCTCTCTCACCGCAGAAGAAAGCCTTTCCTTGCCTTCCTTCAATGTTACTCACCCACCAGTCTTCCCCAACTCGGCTGATTGTATTGCAGAGGCTATGGCTAAACTGAACTTGAGCTGTTGCCTAAAGGCAACAGGAATAGAAATAGTGGGTGAAGATAAGAAATGATACACAATGTATAAAATATTCTAGCTGCTACTTACTACTTTACAGGCTATGTCTTCATATATCGTGCGTAATACAAATATGGAATATCTAAATTCTCTAGCATAAAGTAGTCATGTATATTATAGCAGTGCCTATATTTTACTACGTGTACTACATACTACAGATATGCGGCTACATGACTGTGCTCTTTTCTTTACAGGAGTATTGTATTTAATGCATGAGGAGTGAATGTGAATGTAAATTTGAAAGTGAAACAGCTTCTTCAAAAGCATTGAAAAATCCCGTCCAGTCAACACAGGGCAAACTAAACTCCTCTAGTGTTAACCCAGAGTGGAGTTACTCAAATGTAAGCAGAGACTTTGTTTCTAGTGTATCACGATATTCCTTTCTTGTCCCTTTTCCTTTGTTTTCCAAAATCTCGGGACCATGTCTATAAGAGAGGATCTGAAAGTAAAACCAGGCAAATCATACAATATTATAATAGTGTAATACTCTGTATAGTTTAATATATACATAGAATACCCGCCTATATAAGTAGCAGTAGTTTGTTCATGGAGTTATAGAAATAGTGGATACAATTCTTATATTAACGGAGATAGAACCATATAGGTCGTAGCACTTGGAAGGGTAGTGCTTTTCTGGGATCACATAGTAGGATCAAACCAGGACAGTATTTTGTAGCGACAAGAACTGAGAGAATGGAGAAACACAGGTCGAAAATACAGTCGAGAGAGAGAGAGGAAATTGAACAGGACTGAGCAGAACTGCTTTCAAGGGACATGAAGCTCACGACAAACTTTCAAAACTTTCTCTATCATACATGTAATAAGTTGAAAGGGGCTTGAGCTATGGCCTCTGTGACACTCAGGTTCATTCAGGCGAGTTGGGTTATAGTTACAAGGTATTAGGAAAAACACTGCACGGGTAGCTATGAGGTGGGAACGTCTTTCTCCAAAAATAAACGACACTCGGAGATATATGTGCTGTTAATACAGTAACTCTGTCAGGTGTACTGTACTGTAGCTCATGTGGCAGAAAGATATAAGGTGGTTATGTAGCTTACTGACACACCTTTATGTACTAATAACTTACTCGCATTCAGTAAGTAGGTCGGAAAATATAGCAGCTAGATTAATTGTTAGACAGATTGACTAAGAACATAATATACACATTACCAGTACACATAACACAAAATTTACTTTTTTACAGCACTACTTTAAACTACTTTTTCTTTTATACTGTATAATGGATCACCAGCAGGACTTCAGGGCACTTTTTATATCCTTTGTCCATTGATCTCCACAGCACACTTGAGACTCAAAAACAGTTTTTAAAATAAGTAGGCACTTTAAGTCTAAACTATTATATAGCTCATATGGAATGAGATTTAATTGCGTCTTTGTTGACTAATACATACACTCAAGTTGAAGTGATAGTTTACATTTCTTTTGAAATCTTTCAAAACAAAAATGTCCATGCAGATATCAACTCTGTTTTAATTTGGGTTTAATAATACAGTAGCATCGTATACATAAATCCTTCAATTTATTTTTTACAGTATAATGCTTAGTTGTTTATGCCACAACTAAGGTTGTGGTATAAATTTACAACATACATATTATAGATATTTTTCTGGTTAAGTAACTACTACTATAATATGTACATGCATACTCCAGTTAAAGGTACATGGATATTTGTTATTGTGTGGTTAATAAAGTTGGGCATTTTGTAGTTGTGGGCATGTTGTAACAGGAGCGTAATGTAAGAATCGGATTTTTGGGTTTCTTTTCTTAGGGACGCATTTCTAAACAAATGGAATCTCACAAGAGTTAAGTGAGGAAATATAAAGAGGAAAGGAAAAGAAAGCAGCGGACTTTCTCAAGATTCTTTTATTAGCCCGAGGCTCCCAATTCAGTTTTCTATAGAAGCCCTTTCTCTCTTTGCCTTTCTTCCTTTCTTTCTTCTCCCTTGACATCTTTTCCTAAGAACTTTGTTTCCTTTGGCGCTAAGGCAAAGGAGGAAAAAATGAAAACGATAGAATTACTAAACGTGGCTAGATTCAATAGCAACGTTAAACATATGTGTGTAGGCCATCAGATCTTTATGTGGATATGTACATGTACTTTTCCCACTAGACATACTAAGCAAAGGCAAGGAACAGAAATGTACAAGAACTACTACTACATAGAAAGAACTACATTCATACATTTATATTGTACATACATACATACAAGCAGAGTCTTAGTGCTTTTAGGTAACTGCCTTCTCTCCTGACATATAGCTGCAAGCATTTCGCTTGGCAGACTAAATACATCTTCCCAGCACTCGTCTACATGTATAGAAGCTATGTTTAGTATACACCAGTAGTATATACATTCACACACATAAATATCCCAGTAAGATTGTTACTATAGGTTGCTGACAGTTAAAAAGTTGTACGATGTGATACATCTGTTGTTAATTGGTGCTCGTTGAGTTAGCTTTTGATGACTTGGCCACTTGAGTTTGTACTTGACCGAATGGAGCCAAGTCTATATGATCCGCAAACTCACTTAATGTGGCGATGACTCGAGCAAAAGAAATAATTAAATTTCCTTATGTAATACTCAAGTGCATTTTATTACAATACTTCCAGAGAGATCCTTTGATAACATTTCTCTCTCTCTGTTTCTCTTTATATATATGTAGTTTCTCGGAGTACAAATACTAATGTAGGTTGTAGTACGCACTACAATGTCCTAGTATGGTGGGAATAGATTTTACAGACAATAACTGTGCTACGCTGCTTATGTGAAATATTCAGGTTTCTTTGCATGACCATCGAGTGTCGAGCTAAAGTTGGTTGAGAAGCCGTGTCGTGGAGTCGACAGAGAAATGCATTTAACGAAGACATTGATTTTTGACGTGAAGAAAAAGTAAATAAGGCAGACATTTGGTGGAGTAATATAAAAACGGGGTTTCTTAAGAACTTACTTACTTTCTCTCTGCGAGAGTTGGATGGAGTTGTTTCCCTGTGTGTCTACTATTTGACTTTACTCTGTTTTTACAGTCATGGTTGACTGAATCCTTTTCTACTGTACAAACACATCGTAGTGATGATGTTGTGATCTTCTGTGGCTACAAGACATGTTTCCACTATAGGCTTAACTCCTCGGTTTTATTGACTTATTGTTAGAACAACAAATTGTATCAGGTGTTCACTACGTTTCTTCTACTATGTAGGTTTATTATACATACCTAACCCACTCTCCCAGTTCTATAGGTATATATTATATATTATGTATTATAGATCTTATGGTAAACAAGCCAAAGATGTAATTGACGGTTTGTACTTTGTAGTTCTTATTGTAGGTAAAGACAGACAGTTGGTTCGAGAGAGAG
This sequence comes from Pogonognathellus longicornis, assembly GCA_034694085.1. Lineage (NCBI taxonomy): Eukaryota > Metazoa > Arthropoda > Collembola > Entomobryomorpha > Tomoceridae > Pogonognathellus > Pogonognathellus longicornis. Next base: position 35,894 of record JAQFYB010000473.1, read on the forward strand.
AGACAGTCAAAAAAGAAGCAAAGAGTTGTCCTGTCTTTTTAGCGCATACAAACAAACAAAATAGTGACTTTAGTTTGAGTCGACAGGTAGTCCAATTATTTTAATGGAGTTCTAATGTAATTTCATTTTATGGTATTAGTTATGCCTTCAGACTCACTACAAAACTTTTGTCTCTACTCGGGCTGACAACGATCCGACGTAAACAAAAAGGAAAAGAACAAACGAAAGACGACTACTAAATAATAATAACAGTAGGGAACTACTCTATGTTTGATTTTAGAGTGAACATCTTTGAACGTTTTACCATACGCTAACACAAGATTCACCAATTCCCCCTCACCAGAGACATTCTGAGTATTTTTAATTCATTTCTCTCAACCATACAGGAGTTCTAGCGCGTGCATGACGGATAATAAGTAACAAGTCGTCGTATGAATGACGACTGAGGCGCTAGATAAATAACTTTCTATAAAAGACACATTCATGACAAAAATAAAGTAATAAAGTATAAGTAGCTACCTAAATAGTACATAAGGACTAAGTATATAGTGTGACGCTTTTAGGTGCTATAATTTATTTCAAACCGTTAGAATCTCATCTTTATACCTTAAGAAACTGAACAAAGATGTTGGAAAATGCAGAAGAAGCAAAGTAGTAAATCCTTTACATTGTTTGAAAATGGATGATGTAACATTCTTTTCTTTCCTAAGATGCGATGCGAGAAAACAAATGATTGATTGGTTCCCACCACCTAGAACAAATAATATTGTCAATTCTGATAACATTTGTTCATGTAGCATTAGGTTACTCTCTTACTCTCACTCTCTGAGGAAAACTGTTTAAATTACAAAAACCTTTTAAATAAAACAGTTTCAATGGTTTCTCTGAATGTTGCAGGAACACATAATAACTTTCAGCATAATATACCATATGTATGTGAATCATTTGACATTAGGTAGTTGTAAAGAAAAGTGTGCGGTAAAAAGTTTTGGGAAGGGGAGGTAAAAGTAGAAATTAAATTACTATACTGAAAGGAGTAACATGTAACGTTGTAAAGTTTTGTGTTTGCATGGATGCATGACTATCTGTACTTTGGCCAAGTTGCTAATGTAAAAGTGTGAAACCTGTGGAATGACATAGTAATAATAATAATGCTCATATATTAGTTGAAGAAGTAAGTAGACCAAGGACACAATTCATTCCATTTACTTGAGATTTGCTTCAATTAGAGGTTATTAGAGATTCACACAGATAAGCGTTCTAAGTTCTAACCCAATGATGAAATATTGCAGATGGAACAAATCGCATATATACACGGTGTGCATTTGCGCTATGGTTGTTTTTGTAATCCGGGGGCTTGCAGACGACACCTAAATCTTCATCCGGAAGACGTTCTTAAACATTATGAGGTATGTGTCTTGTCATTCTCATTTTCCTCCCTTCCACTTATTTATTAGCCTCTCGCTTTATCTTCCTTACACATCAATTCCCTCACATTTCTTTCTCTATTCAATCCATTAGCCTTTACCCTTATGCATGTATTTCAATAAATGTAATTTGCACTACAGATAGAAATCTATTCCTTCACAATCCGCTCCCATTGTGCAGCTCCCACCTTTTATTATGATGAATAAAAATACTGTCATACTAAACTAAGATAACAAGCTACCTAGAATTAGGAATACTACTATTGCATGTACTCAGCAGAACCAAGCAGTAATATTCCTAAATCTATGCAAGCTACAGATAAAATTACCATACATACCACTGGCGTAGCCAGGGGGCAGGGGGATGTCGCCGTCTCCTACCGTAATCCGGAAGAAAGAGTATTTTACCAAAAAAAGGTACATAAAATTGCGACAATACGTGAATTTTTCGCGCTACGCGCGAATTTTATGTATTTTATGTTCATTTTCCGCACATTTGCTCAAATTGGCGAAAATGAGCACATGCATACCTCATGTTTTGAGTCCCCCCAAAACTAAATCCTGGCTACGCCTATGATACATACTAATACTACCTACACAATTCTACAGTCCAATGAATGCATTGTATTTAATATCTAGTGTAGACATCGAAACGAATCGTGTTCGCGAATTTTCCACAAGAGAAAATGTAATAACTTGAAACAATTGCCAACTAACCATCCATTCAAATTCAATGGAGAAATATTCAGACATTGCCGAATTCAAACCCGTTGTAGTGCACTATGAAAATATAAATGATTTGGATTGTACATAGATTCCAGGACCAGTAACTCAGGATATATTTTCGGGGGTATCTAACAGACATCACTACTTGTTTTTTCAAATTTTGGGGCAAAATCAACCTAAAATGCATCAAAACATTAAAGCCATTTTAAACACTTGGATGGTAAAGTAACCGTTGTTTGGGGTTTTCGGGGGAGGGGTATGTTCTCGGGTGTCTTGCAGCTGGTTGTTGCCTTGAGATGGTATATCGTAGACTTAGATATCAGGAAAACTCACAAACTCAAGAAATGTATAGAAACTGAAACCCTAATTAAATTTACTGTCAGTGTGCAAAAATTTAGCAGTGCATTGCAATATTGAGATTGTGACTGTACTGTCGCAATCGCAGTGAAGCAAATGCAACCAATAAATGCATTACTTTATTTTGAACATTTGCAATACATGTAACAAAAGCCTGCAAAAAACTTTAGACTATAATTTTGGAAGTTCTATATATAATTACAAACTGTGATACAATCGTTGTGCAGGTAAAGGACATTTAGTATTGGAAGTATAGACAAGTATAGTACAAAGTAAGAAGTAGCGTTTACAAAGTGCACTTTTTTGAGAAGTTGGTAAGAGGAACTGTATGTAGCACAGAGTTGTAAACTTTTATTTTAGGTGATAGCTTTAGTCATGCATGGAGCCGTATTTTGTAACGTTTCATTGTCAGATTGTAGGTTGGATTTGCCCTCAAACTTTGAATCACTTCACTTTGTGACTATTTTAGTGATATAATGTTGATGATGTTGCCATGAAATAGTGGCGTCTGCGTGTGTTAGTGCCTGTAAATAGAACGTACTTATAACATTACTACGGGTAATTCTGGACTTTATTGCCCATCTTTAGTGGATGCAAAAAGTATCTGCTAGTATTTAATCCCTGGTTGTAGTTGTAATGCATATCTCTGTACTTTAAGCGTCACCATAATAATAAACTGTGTGAACCGCATTTTATTTCAATAGAAATAGTGTAGTAGGTACTTCATTGATACTCTTATGTACTAACAATTCTTATGTATGTATAATGTAATGTAGGTATATCCCATGCAAACATGACAAAATAACGTATTTTTTATACCTCCATGAATGTATAAAGGAAAAAGCATGATGTGGGTAATGATAACATCATTGACTGGTGAAAGTCCTAAAAGTGCACATTGAAAATTTAAAAGGACACCGAAGTATCTGTAGACGTTGGATACTTAAAGAGTTAGTGAAGAGAAGCGAAAAATGTGTGGATTTGAATTGGGAGTGAGTCCAACTCGAAACGGAGACAGTAGTTAGCGAATTTGTTGTAAAGTCAAAGCCCATGGCCATGGTAGTAAATATTTGACTATAGATTGAATATCGGATCATAAATTCATACGACTCACATGATAGCTCTGTACCATGGAGAAAGATCAATAAATAATAAAAGTCCTTTTCCATTTTCTCGGTAGGCTGGACACGTCTGTGGTGACATGAGAGATTTGATCGATGGAAAACCAACTGGTGCGATTCGTGTGTCTTTTGGCTACATGACGACGCAGAAGAATATTGACTTTCTCTTGCATCTCATCCATGCTTGCTGGATCCTCCCGTTTCAGGTAGCAAACGATAAGAGGACATTCATAGAGGTATCTGTCTCTGTGGGGATAGGTACCTTCTCCTCGAACCACTTCTTTTACTCTTCAACTACCTAACCAAGCTAAGCTATTTTTACTTTGAGAACCTACCGGATTCAAACCAGTCGCATTCTCTCAGCTTTACGTACTAAGAAACACTCTAAAACTTTTCTTATTATTATTTTCTTTACTGTTGTGGTGCTATATATAGTAATAGGAGGAGGACGGGGCACATACATCCACCATCACCTTATTACTACATATAGTATTACATTTTTATTCAAAACAGCTTTCTCTACAAGTATAAGTAGCAGTATCTGTATGTACATGTATGTAATGTATATACGATAGTAATATACAGTATGATATATATGTATTTTGCGTACCTACGTAGCTACGTACATTGACAACTCAGATAGAAAACTATAAAAAAGGCTACTTACCCGCGTAAGATTGTCATAAAACTTTTTCAAGTTATTCTCTCTGTCAGTGTAATTCATCACGAAGAAGTTCAGAGAAAACGAAATTGACGACGCTAATGCGTACATATGAAACGACAGAACTTGGTGGCTGGCAGGATAGGTTAGGTTAGGTTTAGAAGAATCCATCATACAATATAATATTATATTACCATTATTACACGAGTGAGTGAGCGCCTGAAATTCCGTAAGTCTACCTAACAGTTATGTTGTCTCCTTACTTCATGCATGTATTCCTAGGGGAAAATAATATAGAAGTAACTTAAATTGATAGTCTGCCACAAGAAAAAATGTAAACCAAAGTGGCAGAGTAGACTAGTACTAGCTAGGTACTCGCATTGCTGCACCAAATATGATTACGGATAGCAGCAATATTTTATATGTATGTATGTATCTATACAAGAATGTGATAGTTTTGACATAAATGTGCCTCGCAGGCTGCAGTGCGTATAAATGACAAAATATGGCATATTCGATACAGTTTTATAACACTACTACAACATACGGAGTGACAATGCACAGATTCAGTTTGCCTAAAGGGAAAATGCTACATCCTTCACTTTCTACACAAAACCAAGTTCTCTTGTTGACATGATCTTTTTGTCATCTAATACGCTTGTCATTCAAACCGACAATTCTATCAAGTCAATTATCTATAATTATATGAAACCACACGCGAAACATGTTTCATGTGCACTCTTTCATGTGTGTATGTGTATCAGGCCATTGGCTTCAAAGTGATGGAACATTATTCCACAAATTCGTGGTATTAGCATTATTACCACAACTATGTACTGCTTTCAAAAAGATTTCTATCCGAGTAGATAGATAGACCTGTATAACTATTGCAAGTATATTGACATAACTACTGTTAACTCAGGATAAGTAGCAAATCTGTCAACAAAGTATAGAGTATAAAGTATACAGTATATATAAATACACAGTCAGTCACTTATTAGCCGAGTTAAACGCAAATATTGATTTACATGTATCTTGTTACTTAAAAACATGTTGAATATGTACATAGAATCAACGTAATATACAAGTCAAGAAGGAAACTACAATTGGAAATGAGACAGCTGCAAGTGGGGATTCTAATCACATGGAGTTACAAACCGAGACGGACAAGGAAGAACGCAAACTTCTGAGGATATTTGTATATCCTATAAAAGGATGTGCTCCATTTGAGGTAGGTACAATATAAACTATAATATACTGTAAAACACACAGCTCTAATAATATGATACTATTAAAATATTTGTTAAATATACTTTTACGTCTTGAATTTGATAGGTATCTAAAGAGCTAGATGCAATTTCTAGTGCAAACAGCATTTCATTATTCATTTCCTTCGTCAATTTTGAAATGTAGCTTTAGCCATCCATGGCATAATAATGTGTATCAATAATACACAAGGCCATTAGTAATGAAAACAGTGAAAGAGATATGAAAGGAAAATATTTGTGTGAGAAAATCTTGGTTTGATTGTTTGAGTAGTGGATGGATAGTTATTGAGAAAAGAGTGATTTAGAGTTGATTGTATGAGTTAATCGAGATATTTCTCAGGTGTCTAAAACTTGGGCTATTGGATCCCGAGGTCTGCTCTACGATCGAGAATGGCTCATCGTGAATTCCTCTGGCGTACTATTGACTCAGAAGCGGGAGCCCAGATTGTGTCAGCTCAAACCAAAGATTGATATTAGCAACAGGAGATTAGTTCTTGCAACGGAAGGTAAGGCAGCCTTTCTATAGCACCAGATTCATACCATAGCCTCCCTGATGCTTCTCTCAATGTAATTATACCTTAAACACATGGGCACTATACACTACTACATCCAACACCGTCACTGTATCTCACTTAAACACTCCATACACATGTCCTTGTTCTACTATACACTTATACCTAGTTTATTACACACTTCTACACACATGTCTTGTCTATAATGTACAGAATACACTGTATACCTGATGCCTATATATTATTCTATACAAATATCCTTAAGTATCGGTATTCCTCTGCTTCGCCGAATCTTAATGTGGTATCGTATCTCCAATCCAATGTATCTGTAACTCCCTCCATTCCATTCACCATCTCCACAGAGTGTTTAAGCCAACAGTAAAAGAATACACAGTCTGAAGATGGGCCGAGAAGAAGAAAAAGAAGTAGTTTTCTCGCTCGTTGTAAAGCAAACTCATTTCGTTTTAAGCAATCATTTCTTTAAGGTCCATATTATGATATAGTATCTGTTATAATAATAATGTAGCAATGAATGTTTGGTTCAGTTAGTTAGTTTACTTATTACATAGTTCCTTTTACTCAGTTTGCCAATCCAAAACGGAAGAAGAACCAAACTAATAAATATCTGTGGATGCATTGGACAAGACAGAAGTATATGGTTTGTAGGTCTGAATCCGTTCCGGTAGCTAACAAGCCTAATACTTCCTTGTCCGGTGTACTTTTCTTTGATATTAACCTTTTTCGTTCCGCGACGCTTGCAATCCGCTCATGTCTCGAGTTTGGACTACACACACACACCACCTAACCCTATATCTTAAGTTTTGTGTTTTAGCAAAGTCTTTCCTTGGCTAAAAACTCTCATGTGCTTTAGTTACTACTACCTGTATATCACTTACTTAGGAGACGACATAATACATACATACTACTAATAAAAACTTTCCTATTAAAAACTACGCTGGTTTTATATCCGGGTGTAATAGCACTATCAGTGTGTCTATATAGTAAATAATAGTTGTGTTCTGTCAGACGGGTAGTCCTGGAGGTAGTTGAGCAAAGGCCTAACCTCAACTTGAAAGTTGAGCGTTGAGTAGTTCGTTGATATGTTGTAAGCTTGACCTCAGACTCAACTCAATGGACCTATGTTCATTCTTATGTTTCAACAGCCATCCTATACAAAGTTTTTTCTTTACTTGGCTATTTCTTTTCTCCAAGGTGTTATCTTCGATATTTCCTTCACTTCACTTGTTATTTTTTAGCTGGGGAAAAGTTCGGTTAGAAGAGTTTTTTTTCGCTTTCCATTGAATTGCATTGCACCTTGTACTTAAGTTATTTCACTGTAACACCAAACAAGCCGAGCCCTAAACCTAGATACTACACGACTAGGACTTTACGTCACTAGAACTACTACATTGTAGCAGTCAGGGGAAATGAGTTGATATGAAATTTCTTTTTACACAGTTTCAGTTTGAAGATTGCGTCTGTAGTGTGGTGCTAGTATCTGTATGTAGTATTTGTGAGTGTGTACATACGTAGACTTAACAGTACGGGTGAGAATGTATGTTTATGGTAGCTATAAAAGAAAAATACTATAGAACGAGCGAGTATACTCTGAGTGTAGCAGTGGTGTGTGTGTAAAAGAAAATTATTAAGAGAAAGAGGAGAGTATTATGTATAGTAGGTGTATGGACACATAATGGGAATCGTAAGATATATAGTAGCTGACTTTGATCAAAAGAGTATACACTTGCAGAGTAATTGAGCCAATTTTTTACGCATAGAAAGGAAATGAGATGAATTAAGGCGTGTAATAATGTAACAGTAAGCAGTTTAGGTATATTATATTAAAGTCTTCCAGGACTTTTTCCCCCGCGTTTGTCTAGTAAGTAAATCCCGTCTTTTTGCTTAAAGGATCTGGCTAACACAGTAAGGAAGTGTGAGAGACGCAAAACGAGAGACTTTTTCAAGGGGAAGCATAAAGAAAAGCTGCTGACTTGTACAATTGTATTTATAGCTATAGAAATTGTGAGGTACATATGAAAGAGAAAGTAGCGTGTAAGAGAAATAGAATGGAATGACTTATCTCCTTTGAAAGACTAGTCATGCTTTCACAAGTCAAGGTAAAAGTTGAGCTAAAGTTTTTGAGGTACAGAATTCAAACAAGTTGCAAATAAATCAAAGTGACTCTTTCTTTCTGAGTGAACCAAGTGAACTTGTGTAAACTTAAAATTTAGCCTGGCTAAGGCAAAAGATCTCACGGTTCCAACTTCTGCTTCTGTGGGGGCAATCTAAGTCTCACTCTAAACTCTCGAGCAGTGTGTGTGGATATGTGACAATCCTCGGCTACCTACACCTAGCTAGATATAAGAACATTGCTGAAGTACCTACGCGTAGATGAAGTACGACCTTCTTCCTTGTGCTAAAACATGTATAGGTAGCTACACAGTACACGTATACCATATACACTATTAATACAGAGTACTACTCGAAAATAATCCTTTTGAGTAGTTCTTCTGGCTAAGACCAGCAGTGTATTAGTGTTTGAACTAGGAAATTCATTTGTGGCATTTGGCACGGGTTGCTCTTCACAGTTTTAGACGTAATTTGTCTGTCTGTCTCCCTTGTGTAATGACTTGTTGCAATGATTTCTTTCGCTAATGGAAAATCTGACTTGCTATTAGTATCCACGCTAATTAACTATGTACCCGCTTTATCTCCCTTTTGGAGATTTTGCCATTTCATTTCGTGAAGCCACACGCTCCTAGTCCTTCCTACTAAAAGTTCCTATCTCTATATTCCCTCATAATGTAGATATTTTTCGTATCGTGTGTGAGTATAAATTGTGATTCCAATTATATGTCGCGTATACATAAAGAGTACCTACCTATAATTATGTTGTTAGCCTAATGTTGTGTATTTCATTTCATTACCTATTCAATAAGATGATCAATTCAGTCTATATAATATGGAATTTGTATGTCGCATTGAAATTACTATTTGGAAAATGTATCTTTAGGTTTCCCAGATCTTAGTGTACCGCTGGAGATCAGTCAACTTCAGCAGAATACAGTGAAAGCGGATTTGTGCACTTCAAAGGTAAGCTCTAAATGCTCTTCCTAATGGATTGCTTGAATATTTTGCAAAGATTGTCAATAGAGTCATGGTGGACTGCTTTCACTGTGCAAATAGGTACTTTACTTATATAGTTCCCATCCTACACTCGCACTCGTAGCTCAGCTCGGGGCTCTGTTTGCTATTTAAGTATTTATTCTTCCCCGCATGTCTGCTTTGTGATTCATGAGTCGTGAGAATATTGTCATGCAATAGCTATATGTATCTTTGACGTATTAGACTACTATTTGGGGCTAAATAATAATATTATGTTGATTGAAGTCGCTTTTAAATGTATTATGACTGATTAAGGAAGATTAGTAAAACACCCATGAGAAGCTCTCCAGGTTTCCCTTTCCTGGAAGGCTGTTTAGCTGAATGATTAAGTGCGGTGAACACGTGTCTTCCTTCCGTCTTATAAATATTCGCTGTTTAATGCTAAATACTACCAATTTTCGTTTCGTACTTATTTGACTGTACTGTACCTATGTTGTACTGTGTATAATATAGTACTGTGAATCTTGTAGCAAAATTATACTAGTGCCTGGTCTAATTATATTCAACTAGAAATTGATTTTTACAGCGTAATGCTTTAATTTATACAGTTGAAATCGTTCTACCATATTATTATGATGCTTTGTATGGTATGTGTTCTGTATAGCATGTATTAATTAGTTATACATTCTGCTACGATGAACCATTTATTAGCAAATGTGGAATACATTTACATTCTGAATAAATATCCAACAAAACAAACAATTCGAAACCAAATTATTTTCTATTCACAATAAATAGGTTTGTGGAGACACGATATCCGGGATAAGCTATGGAGAAGAGGTTAACACCTGGTTGTCACTAGTTTTAGGAAAACCAGGACTAAAACTGATACGAATGTCTCCAGACCATATCAGAAAACCAAGTAAATCAATCCGTTCTCTCATATTATAGCAAAAATACTATGAATAAGATATTAACATTTAATTTGTTGAAGATGAAATAGATCAAGAAGGCACATAATTTTCTGAAAAATTAAGCAGAGAAAGGTGGGGGGAATTAAATTGCGAAAAAATTACAAATAGAGGGAGGTTTGGGAAGGAAAGAAATTAATAAAAATTGCCTACATAAATAAAGATACATAAAATTGAAATATTTGAAAATAGACATAGGGTCTTGAGGGGACAATTTTTTCAGTCATATAGATGAGGGTGGGTGGGAGTCGGAAGGAGTTTGATTTAGAGAAATGACGTTTATGAATTGAAATTGAGAAAAATTTGATGTAATTATAACCGAATATTGCAATTCTTTCTCAGAAATCAAAGAAAAATTTAAATTCATTTTCTTCTTAATTTTTTTCTGTCTAGATTCAGGAAAATCCAGCGCAGTTGTCCTTAAACTTTATTATATTTTGCTTGCATTCACTCCTTTCCCCGCGCGGAGCGCGGGCGCTGAATCACTAGAATTTATATTTTATTATACAGACACACAGACACATTTAAATGTAAATTGCATAGGCCAATTATATTAGAAAGATGAATCATTTATTCCATTGATTTTGTCATGTGATGTTGCCAAACGAAGGTGTGCATATACACCTTGAGTCAGGTACCATTATATAGAACTTCAAATAATTTGTGTAATTATAAGTGACACAATTTCCAAATCTCATTACCGTAATGGGTGGAATAGAAGTAATGTACTACTTTATGTTAAAAACCTTGAGTTCGGAAGTATCTGTTACAAGAGTGTTATGGTATATGATTTTATAGGAAATGCTTTGGACGCCATATCGTTGGCAAATCACTCGCAATTCTTGCTTGTCTCGATGGGCAGCTTGACACGACTGGCTTTGGAGTTAGTAGATAAAGGAGTCGCATCATCTCTTTGCTCCCCTCCTGATGGCATTGATGAAGAAATAATTCGAGGAAGCAACAGCTTGGCCGAGACTCACACAAATATCGCCATCAAGCCAAGAATCCCTGGAAATGGCATCGATCTGAAATACAGGGAAGACGAGTCAAGCTCTTCAACTCGAAAAGACATTGAGGGAAGCTTTCTGTATGATTGGAAGCAATTTAAATCTCCTTGCACGAACAATAAATTCCTGGATATTGCCTCTTCAGCTCAGCAAAATGAATTGGGGAAATGGACAGAGAGGGTATGTGTAGCATTAGTGCAGAAAAATCCTTTGCTTGGGACAAATGTAGCTGTCTAGCGAGTCTAGCAACATTAATCTTGCCGCGTCTTGTGGTGTGATGTTCCTTACCTGTGGAATATTACTTGCAACACAGCCACACAGTCTCTTTGACACTAGCATACATTGTGGCTTTTAATATCAGCACTCACATACATATCCAGACAGAGAGCACTGCAATAAGGGACCAGTAAGTTGATTAAATTCTTCATGCTGGCTTAGGTACACACATATTCCCATCAAAATACTACTAGCATTATAATATCCACTCAATGTTTACACATGCCGTTATTACAGCAGAGATAACCATCTATTTAGTCTGTTTACAAAAGAAAAGCTGTCTTTTCTTCTCCTGTGTATTTAAGTTCGATCGTAGGTATCTAGGTATGCAAACTTTCATTCACTTGTACATTGTATGTATAGAAATAGTAATAGCAAATGTATATGGCACAAAATAAATGCATCATTTCCATTAGGTTCCAGTTCCTCTACGATACTATTCATTCTGGAAAACCTAATATCTCCGAAACCACACTAAACATGGTATTATGCATTCGGGTGTATTTGGTTAGTAGATATTTGTACTATTTCTACCCGCTTGATGACTACCGAATTCTGCTTACCTACGTCAAATAGAAATCAATTTATTCTTCCTGTACTATTTATTTCCTTTCACAATGGTTTTCTTTGTGACAGGTTAGTTATTAATCCACGCGAGACGTAGGGACTGTTTCTTAGTTAAGTAACAGCATGAGGCAGGCTCCAACATTTTCTTTTGTGTGTATTTACGCCTCGTACTCCCGTTTCTTGATCATTTTCTAATTTTCTTCCTTCTGATGTGGCATTCCAGATTGTGGAGAATCTAATTGGACGCTTTCGAGCCAACTTTGTGATAGGTTTATTAAGCACAAGGAGACAGTCTGGGGACGCTGGATATTTAACTGCCTACGAGGAAGAGACATGGGATGAAATACGATTGGGAAATGTGGTTTTCAAGGTGAGTACAGACTTGCTGCTATTTTATACCAAAGCTCTGATTCTTTTCTTTAATTCACGCTCAATAACGATCTCTCCCATCATTTTGTACATGTATATCGAAATGCTTACAATAATTTTGGACAGAAACTGAAACATTGTTTTTTGGTATTTTGTAAAATCTTTAAGGCCAAAAATTTCACGAAATGCGAAATTGCAATTAGTTTGCAACAATGTAAAAGCATAAAGATACGACATGATATTTCTGTATGACATATGAACTATGTTTATAATTTTTCAAACTTTTTCATGGCACTGACAGTTCAAAAAGTATCCAGCAAACAATATTAACGGTATGTCGGTTACCCTGCTCTGTATAGACAGCATTGTGTTATTATTAAGTAATGATGTCTCTAGGTGGTACTTTTATTTAAGAATGGGTTTCATTTTGTACTACATATGTAGGTAGTAGGTATGTGATGTTTGAAATAATATATAGCTCTGCATACACATATTTTTGGTGGAAGAGCGTAGATGTGTGCAAATTGTTTCGATGAAGCAGATAGTAATGATATTCATCGGATGCCTACGAGCAAAATGTTCGTTGCTGTTATAGGTATATAAAAGAAAATTATGACAATGGATACAGCTACACAAGTACTTACAGTTTACAAAGCACCTATGAATGTGAATAGAATGTGGGAAAATAATTTATGAATGTTCTTAAGTTGAAATATTATGATGAAGTACTGGGTAATAAATGTTGACTTTTTCATTGCTTGAGAAATTTGGTAAAAAAAGGTAAATGTGAGCAATGTAGGCTCTGTATTGTTTTAAGCAGGTACTGGTATAGTGGCAGAGTCCAACTGCGTCAACGTACCAATTTCGATTAGAAATACCAAGGAAGTTCTCATAACTCATTTAAGTGAATAGAACGAAGCATGAAGATGACAGCGTATGCCATTTGAGTGTGGATGGATAGGGACCATATTGTATGTTTTGTGCTGGAAATAAAGAATTCTCATATATAAAAAAATCTGCTTTTCAATTTCCCCACTGTAGCGCAACAGGAGAAAATCGAAAAATTCCTATCATATTTCTTCATTCACGCTTTTTGACCGCGCTCTCAGTCTCTTCAAGTAGACTCTTGTACAAGAGATTTTATTACAATATGTATTATATAAATATACGGAACAGAGTACAAAGTTTATATACGTTGTGTCTCTATGTACATACACATGAACACATGCATGCTTTTCTAACCTTTTTGGTGTAGCAGAATAGTGCAATATGAAATAGAAAGAAAAGGGACGCAATGAATGGGTCAGTAGCTCAGAATCCTGTTAGGCTTTTATTGAATTTCCCCTCGACAGAGGATTTTCTCTGAACATAAATCCAAGAACTATTATTACTCGAGGAATCTGTTTTCAAAGCAAACATGCGTAGCATAGCTTCATGGACGTTGGGAATTGATGCTCATCGTTGATGGAGGTATTGTGTTCACATTACATTAGACAAGTGGTGTGGGTGTATGAGGGAGATACGTTTGTGTTTGAGTTGGAACCGATATCTGTATGTGTGAGTGTTTATTTTAAAAGAGGTAAGCGGGATAGGTGAGTGAGGGAGTTAAGTTAAAATTATTCGAACTGTTGTTTGCAGAGTGGAGGGCCGTGTATGAGATGTGCGACGATCTGCATGGACCCCACCACTAGTCAGCGAAGCTCCGAACCGCTTTTGACGTTGTCAGCAAGTCGCGAAGGAAAAGCCAACTTTGGGATCCACCTTTACTGTGTGAGCATTAAAGAAAACCGCAATGGAATGACTGGAGAAAATGGGACAGGAAATCTAAACGCGGTCATGGAGAAAGGTCCAAGCACGAATGCCAGCCAGGATTTACTTACTAACGGTGCCTGTAGCAGTGGCCGGAGCTTTGAAAGGAAATCCGTATTGGAAAACCGGCAGTTGCCATCATCATTATCATCATCCGATTCACTCACTTCCACTTTCCCCGGCAGTAGCTATAACACTACTCCTACACTTATTCCCAGCTCAAAAAACGTCCACTCCGATGCGACAATTTCCACTCCACTGCAAACCATTCACATTGGAGACATTGTGAATGTGAATGTTCGTAGAATTCCAAATCCCTCGACAGACACCAGTAAACTCGGCCTCACATCAATTCACAATCCCATAGCTACTTCCAACCAAACAATAAGCCTGGAAAATAAAAGTATCATTGATAGCATAGACTGATGTTCTGTGCATTCTGTGGTCTTATGATATTACGGAGTGCAGAAATTGTATTACGTTCTACGTTCCTCAGAATTGCTCTGAAATCATTCTGCTATGGGATTTATCTTATAATATATTTAGTATGTAGACTAAATTAAATATAATGTGCATTCCTACCTACATTTTTGTTGCAAATACTTTCCAAGTGGGAATTTATTGATTGTCCACTCCATGATCTTATGTGTTACTATTGTGGTATTACTATATATACATGCTTCTATTACAACTGTCTTCCTAAAGTAAAATTGTTACATTCCATCCAACATAGCTCTAGTCTAAAATGATTTATACTATATTCCACATACTATGTACAGATTCTCTCCAAAGTAAAAGAATTATCTTCCAACATACATATAATGAAATAAATGACACATCCTGTCCTTAACTCAGGAAAGCAAAAGCAAAGCATTTTCATTCTTTCTTTTTTGCAGACTTTACTTCACTAAACTCAATCTTACTTACGAATCACATTTATGTCTCATTTGTACTGCTAATGTGAAGAATCGATGCGGGTAGTGGATGTGGATATACACTTCTAATCGTTGCATTTACTTAGGAGTGGAATTGAAACTTTCAATCTTCTCGGGTTTTGCATATGAATTTACCTACTATAAAAATGTTATAAAAATACTTAGTTATCATGATGCAGACAATCATATGCAATGTTACTAATTATCCATTTTGATTTGATCCAGTTTCGTCGATAATATGAATGGGTACCCTCTTATTATCTGTACGTTATGTATTTATACTTCAGGCAACAAATGGCTGTAATGCAAAGAATTCAATCCACAAGCAAAGCTCATGGATTGGTATTTCAATAGTCAAATACTATTGTAAATAAAATGTAAATCAAGCAGGAACACAAAAGCTCCGAAGACCTTATTTTCCCATGCTTCTTTTCATTTTACATTACATACAGCTTCAGTAAGTGTTGCGAACACACAAAATTAACTCAAAACTCTGAAAACCAACCATGATTTTGAGTTTCAAATCTGATGAGTCCTTTAAAGACATTTCCAAAGCTTGTTTAAATGCAGCGGACATTAGGAAGCCCTTTCTAAAGACTATATTTGTTGTAAATAGAATACGCACAATCAGTTACATTTATTTCACACAAAAACAGTAAGGGACAAATCCAATTTTGCATGATATACCCACATTATGGTAGGTACTTATTAGAACGTGAGTCTCAATATGGAGAACAAAACTCACTTTTCAGAAAAAATGTCCTGCTTGCACTAAAGTGCACCAAAAATTGTCAAAAATGATGGCAAAATGTTCTAAAGAATCTATATTAACTTATCAGAAAAAAGTATTAAAAATATCAACGAGATACGATTGTCAGTATTATGATGACGATGAGGATGAAATGTAGAAATTGGAAATTATAGCCATATTTTACCAATCACGTCGCAACGTCCGGACGAATGCAAAAATACCTCCATCTCCGACGAGCGACAAACGTGAAGTTTATGAATATTTTATCTCTCGTGTGGCAGAGACTGTTTTACTGCTTTAAAAGAAAATGCAGATAAGTCTAGAAAATGTGACAAGTTTTCAATATCAAATTATAACAGAAACAGAAATACATGGGGAATCTTTTGTCGTTAATCTCCTAACTTTGCATGTATTCGTTTTCATGAAACAATTAGTTTTCTACAACAAGTCTCTTTGGTACAGGAATTTTGGAAACTACTTTAACTTCGAGATTTAGTAATTTTTTGAACGATTTGGATTAACTTTTTTGCACTAAGTGCCGGAACATCTCATATGAATACACTGTAAAAAATTCACATTACATTGTTAGAAACACTGTAAGCTGAACATAATCATGGGTGGGGAAATCCGCCGGATCCTGTAGTTTACTCTGTTTTGCAACAGTTATTATTTTTGTAAAAACATTGTGGTGTGACGAATTTAATTATTATAGGTTTTAGCAATAAACAGGAGAATTATGCAAGCTTTTATGTATAGTGCATTGTGGGTGTAATAATTAAATGTTACGAATATTAATGCTTCTAATCATTCTTTAGTCTTTAGAAAACTGTCAGTGAGACATAAATTGCAGTATTAAGCTTCAACATGTCATGGTTTGTAAATGGTGATTACTACACATCAACGACAATATGAGGTCACTTCTGCGTGGTGTGTGGTCAGCAGAGTTAATGTTTATGGCATTTTATAATATTAAATTACTCTACTGGTTATTCCAGCGAGAACGTTAATAAAATAAAGGCATAGGTACTCTATTCTATGGAATTATGGTAATCCACTCTTTACGTTTTTAATTCTGGCAACAAATGGCTAATTCAACGTACAAAGCTTATTTGGTAGTTTGTGTTTTACGAATGTGTCTACAATATTCAAATTCACAATAACCTACTGTGGGAAATGCAGGTTTTCGTAAGAAAAGATTCAATCATCACATGATGTCATTTCCTATTCGATAATGGTTTCATGTCAAACATTTTAATGCGGGCTAGGTTGGGGAAGTAAGCTGGAAAAAAGTTAATTTCGCTGATTGTGATAATAATTTATAAAGAAAAAGATAAGAATTTTGCCAATATAATTCGTTACAACGGTATACTTACTTTTAGCAATTGTATACGTGTGTGTAGCGTGTACCTAACGAGTAACAATAATATTTTATTAGATTTCAGGTAAAAAATATTAACACTACCTATATACAA
>JAQFYB010000474.1:0-53201 GCA_034694085.1 Pogonognathellus longicornis
TCAAACCATTCCCAATTTCTTCTTCAGGATCCTAGATATAGATGTGAAAAAGCAAGTGTCAACAGCGGCATTCAGGAAAATTATACTTAAACAATTATTTTATATCAACTCATTTTTTAGGTTTCTCTGTGGTAAATATATGCACAATTAATATGAAATTCAATTAGAATAATATTTCGATTAACAATGAAGTAGACAAGTATGAAACGATGTTTCAATCCAAGAAACATCTAGTAATACATTCACACGTCGAAATACCTGCTAACTGTGTGGGTTAGGTATTAGGTATGTGATTTTGTAAGGAAAACCTGTCTACATGTGTAAATGCAGTAGTTTGTATTTATGCAGAAGTGTTCACATTGCAGATGTCTGTCACGGTGCATCTACAAGTTTTACAAGTCAGCAGCGTCTGCATTTAGTCTGGTAGAGCTAAAATCTTATTTGGTTGGATTGACATATCTAGGTTTGTTCACATTAAGGTAGTCACTAATGGAATTCTTGAATGCAGGGGAACATGACATTCAGGATTTGAGTGCACGTGCATGTGTGTACTATTTGTTATGTAAGTTGTGGAAAGAGCCAGTATTGACTTTTCTTGTACACATATTGATCTAGTTTGTTACGTTACATGTCTGCTATTTAATTTAGAATCCGTCTCTCTCTCTCTCACTCGTGTATACCTGATTTGTATTTGTTCTTCTTTCAATGTTGGCACAGAGTTGTAAATAGATTAGCAATTGAAGTATTTACATTTACATTTAATACACAAAATCCCACAGAAGTAGCAATGTATCCATACACATTGATGTTTTAGAATTCCTATACATATATGTTACAGCATTGTAAACACATATGCCGCTTTACCGGTATAGAATGCCTGGGTTATGTATTTTTCAAGTTGTACAAAGCTACTATCATACTATACTGCCATACTATATCAATTTCAGCACTTTGCATTGCAATATTCGTGTATATCTGTACTTGCAGTATGTAGTAGTTTCGTTTGGTAAGTACTTGTTGTTGGCTTAGTATTTGAATAACATGGGAATATGTATATTGTTATTGTGAGAAGTATTTATAAGAAAAGTGTAACAATACGCTAGAGTTGCTGCTAATAATATATGGTTATGTTGTAAATGTGTGATGATCCTCTCCCTAGCGGACGCAGCTCTTTTAAAATGAATTGAATTGCATTGCATTAGAAGACTGCATGAGTGAGTGAAAGTTTAAAAGTTTGCTTTACTTACTACTTCTATACTGCTACTCTCGTTGAATTTACTTTGGTTGAGTTTTCTTGCTCTCTGGTCTGAATAGAGTAGAATATAACGGAGAAATTCATTTCAATTTCTGCCTCCGACTTGGACTTTTTAGCTCAAGAGATTGGATTGGAGCTACTAGTTTGGTTGGCTTGGTATGCTTTGGCGTAATAGCGTAGCCAACGTCGGCCTCAGCTTCCTCCACTTCCTTCACTGCACCAGAGTTGCTTTTGCAAAAATAAATTGAAATTTATTGTTGAGCTGACGGCGGAATTCAATTTTCTTCTCTTTGCACTTTGGGGCGCTTTATTGAGAGAAGGGAATCAAATTCTTGTGTGCGCAACCATGAGATTGCCTCTCTTTAGCTTAGCCCATAGTGCTTTTATGCCTTAGCGTAAAGGAATGACTTTTTACAAATAATTTTCTTAATTCGAACCATTTCTGACTTTGTATGGAGCAAGCAGAATAATATCGTTATGTCGAGTCTCCTCGGTGTCAGTGATGAATACATCTGCTTAATGTTCACGCGTCGGCTTTCCTCACTCTTATCAATTAATTACTCAAAATATGCAAACTGATACAAACTGGAGTATACAATAATACATTTGCAAACCGTTCGCTCGCCTTTGACAAATCGTAGTGTCGTTTCACACGTTACTTTTCAAAATTGCTAAGTAAACTATAGAAAACAGCAAAAATTTATTGTGTAAATGAGTTTACAATTTTATCGAGGTGTGTATTTTCAAACTACGTAAAACAGTTTTTCTCTTACTCTTAACTCTTAACTTCTATAGTTGCAATAGTACAGTTTTTATACACTCGCGATAAAATCATGGAACAAATGCTGCAACGGGCTAAAAGTTGTAATCTTCTGGTAAATAAATTTAAATGAATTACAGAAAACATTATTTTTGAAAGATTTATAAACCACTTTTTGTAAAAATACCAAAGTTAGCATTGGAATTGTAGAGCAATTACTAGATAAGTGACACACATAGGAATAATCACAATATTATTGTCATTTGCTAACTTTTGTCGCATAGCTAATTACAAATTAGTAATACACCTCACATGGTTATTATGGATTTATTTGGTCAACAAAAGTATTATGGTCGAAATTATGTGCTGAATTAAATTGCCTTTTCTGGAAACTTTCGAGACAACTTAATTATGAATGTAAAGTATTCTGTCCGACTACGTTAGATAACTTTCCTCTTCAATGTTCAGTCTACTAACTGTTCTATGTAATTCCTTAACACTAAATGTAATTTACGAGGGACCAGTCTTTTTCATAATACGACAATTTAGATTATTCATCTTTTTTAGCATTACTAACGTTTTTGCAAAAATCAAGCTGCCTCGATGACGAGAATCAATAATACTCTCGCCTTTTTATGTAATTAGTTTACAAATTGGAACTAAATTGTTCTTTTTGATATTTATAATGGTAGCACAAATTCTTATTAAACATAACCCCTAAATTCTAACTACGTAAATTGTGTTCCTTTTTCCGCTCGGCAACAGCGGATAAAGAAAATAACGATTTGTTAGCAATCGGGTAGAAAGTGTAGTATATATAGGAAAATGGGAAAGCGTGGGTCGACACGATACATACAATACTGTTCGTTATCTCAGTCTGTAATAAAAATATTATGTTGAGTCTTATTATAGTTGTTTATGTCCCTGTTCGACTCACATTAATTTTTCATGGGTTTATTTGGTCTTGGCCATATATACACAGTAATAAAGTATATTTACTAAAAATACGGTACATTGACTTTTTAGTTTAGTTTGCGACGGAGAAAGTACGTAGCAGTTTTTGTATTTGGAAACGGAATATTCAACTTTTCCTTTCATTTACAATTCTCTTCACACATTTTTATATTGCTGATATTCTGTGTTAAGAAACGTATTTACAACTTCTATACAAATGTAGTTTCTTGTTACTGTTACAAAGTGTACACTAAAGTAAGAAAGGACAAGAAAATTTTGTGTAAAAGGTCAAATCGTTCATCTTGGAATAATCAAGCATGAAGAGAAATATAACGAATAAGAGAAAAAGTGAACCTGATTGTGCACATAAAAGAAAATGAAAGGAAGGATTTAAAAATGTATGATATTTATATAGTAACGCTTAGTGAAAAGAATTGAATCAAGATTGATTCTAGGGCATATTTCTAGACATATAGAGCTTTGAATTCTAATGTAAATATAAATATGACAAATGTAGACGTAACAAGCACACTTGAGAGAGGAATGGCCTTTTATCTACTCGAGTAGTGTAAACATGCACATATGCAAGATAATACATTGCAAACATACAAATACACTCGTACCGTGTAGTACAAAGTACAAATTACCTTTTGTACGCTGTACAGCAGTAAATTCAACCTATCTATTCACAATACAAAAAGACAGACAAATTGCATAGTAAAGTGAAAGAAATTGAATATCATCATGTGTAATATCCCTCTGGAAATCAATCCGTGTGTTCATAATACAAGTGTACAGAGTGAAAACACCCTGTGCTAGTTTGTATTTCAGTATAAAATTACACATCAACTTTCATTGTACTATATACTTTGTACTTATTTATGTAAAGTAAAGTGTACCTATGCCTATACCTATGCCTGTCTGTAATTACTAATGATGTTTGGTCTGTTGATCATAAATGCTTAGGTGTGGTACTATAAAAGGAAACGAGATTAAATCCTCCGATCGGATTACATACATTAAGACGATTTAGCATGTCTTTTATTGATGCGCGTTCTTACATTTTATCCCTTTACAAATATTAATTAACTGTACATAAGAAAAATAATTAACAGTTTTATTATGAGCATTCCCCACCAGAGATTCCTGCCAGCAGATTTATCCAATACGAGTAAATTAAACCTATTAGTAAACCCAGTGTAATTAAATAACAAAAAATACATTCGCACACTACAACGTAAATGTATTAATAGGATTTTTGCCTTGTATCCTTTACATTATGGATTTTTGCATTAAATCAGTACTATGCTAGAGTAGTATCATAATTGTAGTACACATCTACCTACATACAACCAGAAAAACGTATAAATTCGTATGTTTGGAGCAGAAAAGTATTCACTTATAGTATGGCTTACATATTATTATGTTTATACAATAATCTTTTCATTATAGCATTGTACAAGCACAGATACACCATAAGCCTTTGTTGAAGGAGCTCTGGCTTTATATACACACATACATATAGAAATACACATGCAGTGATCTGATTCATTTGGCTTTGTCTGTACGCGTACACTGAACTGAGCGGACTGACCTTTATGTAAGTGCGGCAGAGGTTGTGGGCACTAAATAAAACATAAAATCGAATTTTTCGCTTTCTCATATAAATTACTGCTTCGTGGAGTAATACCATTGGGATTTGGTTCTGTGTGCATTACTACTATTACTACTACACTATTACTACGTCTATTGCGTATAGAAATACAGAGCTACAATTATTTATATACGACCTTTGTGTGTACAATCGAATAATGTATAGATAGAAGAAGCTGAGAGGAGGTTTGGCTATGAAAGGTAGTGAAGAGAGTGAGGATGCCAATAGGAAATCGATATTATTCCACTATATTTCTTCCTTTAGTAGTGCACTCTTTGAATAGGAGCATCGAGTAGGAAGTATATACATGCACAGCAGGAAATGAGTGAATCTCTCATCGGGATCTACTATTTTCCTTTATTGGCAAGTTCAAGTGGTGTATAGGGGCGTTACTGTAGCTTTATGCATGGAAGCCCTACGACGAGAATTATTTGTGCAGCAAGAACGTGGCATGCCATAGGTACTACCACGTAAGCCAATATTATTAGCAGGTATAATCGAAATTGAATATCTTCAGGGATTTTTGCGTTTCTCATGTAAAGGGAAAGAGATGCGGATGATTGAATTCGTTCGTTTTCCAGTTATTCTTAGAATATCGACTGCTGCATAAAATAATTACTTTCGAAATACAATAGAACTATTTCGGTATACTTAACCTACACAGTTATTGATTGCAAAATATTGCTATTTCGTCCATAAAGGAATAAAAAGTCCAGATTATTTTCCTATTCCACGCAATTTCACTAATGGAAATCGCTGGAAACACAATTTGTCCGATTGCAAATTGAAAGTATGGGTTGACAACCAAGTATATCGTTAGCATTGCATCAGTAAAACTGATTTCCCTTCCTATCTACTTACTAAATTAGAAATATATCAACTCTTACAGTCAAACACTACGTATTTGATAGCAACCTAGTACATAGTATTCTAGTACAGCTGCTTCTCTAAAGATTTTAATAACTCGAAGGTAGTGGCTTTTGATATTCTGTAGCTACGAGTCCATGAGTTTAAATGGAAAAGCAATGGTAATTGCTAAAATATTCCAGAGGACCTACCTCAGTTAGTTTTACTTGTTCTGAGTTTCCATTTAATTTCCTTTGTAGTTATTCTTTCATCCGAGCACAATTTGAATAGTTTTATGATTTCATTAAAATATTCTAACAATTGCAAATCGTATGTAATATTATCATCACTAATGTACATCACTATCGTTATTATTTCATTGTATGTGGTCAAAATTCCTTTACCTACAACCTATACAGACACCATTTCCTTACTATCTATAGCCTAACAATACTGTACACAATCATACCTTCCGAGTCAAATCTCTACTACTTAGGTACCCTCTATTCAAAATATAATACGATACTTATGTATTATTACTAATAATACTGCACCTACTTGTAAAGCTACTCATTGTCAGTCCCTTTTATCATTTATTATAATGTGACTTCTTCTTTCATATAATACTACTACTACTATTCTGTAATACCAGGTACAATTGTATTTGTACTTGTACCTACAGTATTTCTATATAGACTTGCAACATTACTTACTTTATTCGGGAGGAACCTATTAGGGCTCACGTACATTTGAGAATTGCTACTATGTCCTACACAGAGATGTACACACAGAGTCTCTACCAATAGAACTTTCCTCGCAATCACAATCGCAATACAATAGCGTGCGATACAACTATCGCAATCATTCAATGCTGAATGTTCAACTTTACAAGAACGAGAGTGTAGGAATTGCTGGCGCTAGTAACTCTGTTGTACAGTGCGTTACGATGAGTTGAATTCAGCTCAACGTTCCATTTCGTTTCGTTCGGCAGCATCATCATCGTTCATTCATGTGGAAATGCAGATTTGCAGTTGTAGTTGTACTAATGCTAAAGTCACCAGTAGAATGGCTACATATTATTACATAGAACATAATATACTAATACGTACATATTACATACCACTGGTACTTCAACTAGAAATGACTATGCTACTAATATAATGCTAACGTTCTATTAGTATTAGTATTCCGAGTAATTCCATATACATATGTACAACGTACGTATACGATTGTTGTGAATGTAGTTGTAAAGTGAAGTAACATTATTTGTAATAATGGTGTGGTGTGTGTCTATACGTATAGAATGTGTAGAATGTTAGTAATAGCATTACCCCACGTGTATTTCTGAAGAGAATAATGAAAGCGAAAGAGTGTAGCAGAACAGAACGTACATACATAATGCCACATGAGTAGAAGAGCTATAATACATAGGGATTTCAACTCTGTCGGTTCAGTTGTGTGGCCCCTAAAGTAATTTGTATTGTATTTTAATGTGCCTAATGTTGTAGTTTAATGTAATGGAAAGGGAAAGATATATTGTTTCCTATAAGAAAGATAGCATAGGATGGAAATATTCTGGAGAAACTTGAATTATTAGTAGATAATATTATAATGCTACGTGTAGTACAGTACAACAACGTACAGTAGGACGATAGGCCAGCACTTTATTCTCTTCTCAAAGAAAAGGGCAAAGATTTACATGGAAAAGGCCATTGAGAAAGTAGAAAAGCATTTTCCAGCAGTGGGCTTGCATAATATTAATGTGTACATGCAACTATGTATATTGAAAGTGTATTGAAATTCAGTCTCAAAATATTTCAATTATAACTTGAGCAAGAGAATTTGACATGCTATATATTAATGCTAGTGGTTGCCTGTAGCCATTGTGCAAATAGTTGAAAAGGATATGATGGGAATTATCAGCGTAATTTATAGAACGGAAATTATTGATTAGCGATTTGCATTTGGCAGTGTAAGGAAATGAGTGTTGCCTCTTTGATCAATTACAAAGATTCACAGTTTACACACTCATAATTCTGCATTTCTTCACAGTAGGCAGTAGCTCTAGGCGTTCATCCTGTGTAAATCCGCAGATATAATTACAAATTATAAGATCCAGTTAGGGCTATGCATCAATTTCCCTTATAATATTTGAGTTTGTGATAGATTTCATTTCTATTTAGTCAAAATGCGGTCGAACACTATCGAGATGCAATTTCTCCTATAGATCTAAATCCAGTTAAGGTTCAATTCAATTTTTTAGTTGTAAAGTTGTAATGATGAATAAATTCAATTTCTAATCAACACATTTCCAATTTGTGTACCTTACATGCATGCTGTGATGTGCTGCAATCAACGCAATGTTACTTCAACGAAATAATATAGTATCAAAGTTTGACGAACTTATAAAGAAAATATGTATTGTCAAATTTTACAATAGTAATTTAATTTGTTAGGTCGGTCATTTCCTAAGAAGTTACATAAAGTGCTATATACTACACTAAAATATAGCTATGGAATTGCCCATAAGTAGCAATTTTAAGCACGTACCGCTTTGCAGCAGAAATAGATTTTATATCTAGGTATCTACATAAACATTGTTAGTATTTGGTTGATTTTCATGAAATAATGTAATGTGGATACATTGTTTGTTTGGTGAATGGTGATTCTAATAAGAGAATTTTATTTTGTTGTTTTTGCAGCCGAACGCACGTGGCGAGAAGATGGATGGCAGAGGAAGACAAGGATCGAACAATTCCGGAGCTGCTGCATCCGCTGCGGTGAGTTCTTTTTTGCACTATCATTGCATAAAGATAACAACCTAGCATTTACTACCACAATGCTCGACTCTATAACACACGCTAGTACTACACTGCGTGTGGAAGTTAGGGGAAAAAATTGGACGTTGTATAAAACTTGAAGTATTAATGCAAGCAGCAGTGCAGTGCAGTGGTACCGGTAATAATAGTTTTGAAGTATAATATAATAGTAGGGATGTGATTAGGTATTCAATCTTACACAGCTATAAGGTATCGGTAGTTTAAGCGTGTGCAGTGCATTTAGAGCAAATAATTTGCAAACATTTTGAGACGTATGTCGCAGTAGGTATTTATAGCAATAACAATAATGTGAAAGTGCCTAATTATGTATTCGCCATTTATTTATTTACTATCGGAGATTTTTGAATTTACAATTGTAAATATACAGATGAGTAGGACTGCTAATAAAATGCTATACAGAATACAGTTCAATTGTTGAAATTTGATTAAACATCGACTATACGACAACAAGCATTGTATGTCTTTTGGTACTCCTTCCTTCATCCCCACATCCCAATTGTTAGCAGCATTAACATTCACAAGGAGGAAAATGTGGAATTGATATTTGAAATGGAATATATATGAGAGCCACCGACAGAGAATTTGAGTGTGTCGATATCTGAGAAATATTATTCGACGAGAAAGGATGAAGAACACAATGCGGTTTTTGACTACAATAGCAGATAGTTAAGAAAAGTTTTTGTAAAGAATTCTCCGATATTATAGTGTGGTTGTTCTGTGTGCACACAGAGTGAGAGTGCGAAAGTACTACAGCAGAGGAGCGTCAAACCTTCTTTGGGCTTCATCCTCTTGTGGCCGATAGGACTAGGACAGCAGGAAATAACGTATAGTGTGAGGACAATCAAACCTGATTGTACACTTTAATTGTGTACAAATGCAAGGATGAGACTGCAGCGGATTTCCTTTATCATTTCCTTTGTGCCTCATGATGACAGTGTCACCAACAACAAACTAAATTGGTTTGATATTATTTTTGCAACCGCTATATGCCATGAGGATATGAGCGAACCATCTTGTTTATGTTATTCAAGTGGATTTGCCATGCTAAACTCTATCTGTTGTAATGTAATGGTCTACTGCTACACAGAAACCAAATGTGGTGTAGTCCAATACACATATAGCAGAGTACATAGTGATATATCGTTAAAAAGTGTGTTTAATGATTGTGTAATTGATAGTGATGTAAATTATTGTGAATAGTAGTCATAGTCATAATTTACATGTGGTCTTGTTGGCTACTGGCTAACGGCTTATGTGGGCAGATGTTTCTAGAAAAGATTAACAATTCTAAAAATAAAACGGTACTTTACATTCATTTTGCTCCTTATGTAATAATGAGCAAATACCAAATTCTGTGTAATTTGCAATGTGCTGAAGTATGGATCGACTCAAATAATCTAAATGAATGTTTTATATAGCACATTATTATATTACACATAGAATTTTACAACACTGTACTTGTTTCTCAGCTATAGTACGTAGTATGTGTGTAATGTCTGATAATGCCTGCTATACATACATACAACATCTTCGTATGCATTGGACTATGGCATTTTATACTTCAGGAATATGTGTATAGGGACTAGTAGGTATATTTGTACTTAGGTATTTGTATAAAAGTTTAGAGTTTAGATATACGTAGAAATAAGTACTGTGTGTATATTATAGAGAGTAAAGACTTGCTATATATTTGTGTATACATTTTCCACAGTATTTGCAGTTAGGGCTAACAGTTGCCAAACATGATGATCCTAGATTGTTATGACTCTGTCGTGCCATGTAGAGATAGCAGTCAACTCACCGTTCAAGAATTCACAATCTTCAATGATGGGAATACAAATATTACATTTGGATCCAAAAAGTGACGTCAGCTACACTCGGGGAGAGCATCGTAGTAAATACTGGTACAAATGAGCAACTTGTGTTTCTTTCTCGTGCAGAATTGTCACAGCCGTCGACTAAATTGCAATGCATAAATCACACCGATATACACTTTTTTGCACATAGTGCTAGTGCAAGTACTCTACAATATACAAATGATGAGTGCACGGATTTACGTATACTACTGTTGTCTGACTCGAAACGACTCTTTACACTGGAATATTTAGAAAAGGACGATATGACGAGTACAGTTTAGTAGTACAGTGCCCGTTGTGCTACTGCTGCTGCTGGAGTCTTTCTAAGTAATACGACATAGACATCTAATCTCTCTCTTTCTGTTCTTGACAATTTGACAAACTCTCTTGAGAAGCAGTAGACCCAGTTGTGTTGAAACAACGGAGGAGTAATTATGAAGATTAAAATTAGAAATAATTTCCTAATGACTTCATCAAAGATATGGTAATAATGACGTTGATGATTATGAATGAAGCTGAAGGAAGAGAGGTTGGCTGGCAAATCAAATGAAATGGAGATGAAAACAAAAGGAGATAACGATGATGATTGCAAATTAGAAATTACCACTGGGTTTGGCTTCATTTGCCCAGACTTTGTGTTGTGTCCTGGCAGTACTCGTTCCTCCGGTTAGTTAGTGGCTGACTGAATGCTACATTTCTATGGTGCGCATGGAACCTATCTCTACGTGTTCCCCCCAATGCAATCCTTGTAATTTCCTTCCTTCTTCAACAACTTATTTCTCCGCAAGTCAAACCCAAGTCCTTTACACAAATAGTACACCACTGATGATGTTACGTAGGAGTAACTTGTATTTGGTATGGAAAGTTCGAGAGACGACTTATAACAATAAACGATGCACTCCGATTACAATTATGTGTATTAAGTGTACCATTCTACAGTGCCATAGAATATGCCTTAACTATAAAGAGTGTGTTATAATGGCAACTATGCCATTATCTACCACTACCACTACTATTAGTAAACTCTGTACATGTTGTCCGTGCAAGTCTACAGATGCTTACTTACAAAAGTTGCAATGTGATTTCCCACTAGCTGGATTGGATGAAGCTACTACACTAGTAACAACGATAGAGAAAGCCATGTTCAGAGTGTCAGTGATGCTTCTCTTCGACATAAGTATCCTGGCAGTGAATTTAACTTTTGATTGCTCTAACTAAACTATGTTGGGTTATTTTGATTAAATTATTTTATGGAAATTACATCGTAACTTGGTTATGCTACATGGAATTATTCACTATATAGCTTCGACAAAATTAAATGTTATACATTGTAGTTCCATTTTATATATGTATGTAAATACCAATCGAGACGAACGAAACCCATTTCCTAGACAGATTACTTTGCTTAAATACCAAGTAAAGGTTATCGCTCTATGATTTCATTATAAATAACGGAAATAACTACAAATATAATGTGTCTAGTGAACTATAATGCAGTAAAAAGTCAATGTAATACATTAATACACTACACACTTAAGAAAATACATTGCCCTTAATCGTCCGATATTGTATTATGTACTTGTACTATACAATATCAATGTATTATTATGAACTACTAAACATAGGCGGAGACAGTCTTCTCAAGATAAATTACAGACAGATAGCGCATTGAAATATATTTAAATTATTTTCGATATTTCATTTTGATTGCTGAGTTTAGATTGTGTGCTGCGTAGCAGCGTATGATATTCTCGGCTATACCTACGTTTCATTTATTAGATAGATTTGAGATGTAGCTTCAACTCAGGGGAAAAAGATTAGGAGCCGAAGAAGTATTAGTACTAATCAAGAAAAACGAAAGGTCGGAGGTTACAGTCACAGCCTCCCCTTCTTCTTTCTCGATTATTTGCGTTGCGTTTTGTGTTGTTGGCTCCATGATTTGGTACATCGCTGTGTTGTATTTGTATTGCTACAATGTATGTAATATAGAGAGGTTATTGAAGCTGTCTATGTATGTAGTGTGTGTCGTTTGCGGTATTAAGGTTGTGTGTTGTGTATAGGTAATATTGTATGTATGATACTATGCTGTCTGTTGTAGCTAATTTGATTTGGTATTTATTTTCTGGTCTATTTTTGTTTCGCCTTCGACATATACAACGAAGGACGTATTTAACTAGTGACATTCTATACATCTCACACACTGTGCATTACCAATAATACAACTGCTTGCTTGCTGTCTGAGAGTATTAAACAAGTTGCTCGTAATAGTAAATGTACAGTTTCCTGTGCCTTAGTTTGACTACACACAAATTACAAGACGTATAATAAAATGATGTTGTGATGTATGTGACTCGCTTGAATCTATATATGACATAACATGATAAAGATGAAAAAGAGCAAATAAAACTGTTGCCAAATTTGTGTTTTTTTGTTCGTTCACTGCTCTATGGGGGTCGTTGCATTTCAATGCGGAACTCATACATGGATCTAGAACATCGAGTGGCAGGCATTTCCGTGAAGAAAATAAAGTTCCTATATACATACAAGAATAGATTCGACTAAGGTGGTTCCATGATGCAGATATTGATTAACTTTGTTGAATTGTTAGTTGTATAGTATTTTCCAATGTGAGGAAATATTATGGACATTTTGTGCAGGAATTGAGAAAACATGAACTTTATTATTAATAAAATTGTACAACAGATTTATTTAAAAAAATGTAATTTTCCATTGTGATCTCACTTACGTAAATTATTATAAAAAATTTAATATTTCTGGTAGATAGCATGGACCAAACAATAATCATTGGCTAATGCAAATAGGTACAGGTGCAAGTACATACCAATTTAAAGTAATTGTAAATCGTAAAGCTGTGTACATGTTTCAACAGACAATTTGACGTTTTTGTTTCTCTCTAAGGCTCTTTCTAATGCAAACTCCGTTTTTTTCAATCTCGGTATATCTGACTTTGACTGGACAGACAGCATATTTCAGCAGTATGACTACCTAGATGACATTATTGATGAAAACCGTTTTCAGGATTGTGTTTTCTGGAATAGTAATTTTGTCTTATTGTTATGGAACTTGTGTGTCGTTAACGAAAGTACACACTCCAATATAATCCAGAGGTATATTTATAAATTCTATCCTCTCCATTTAGTACATAGTAATAGTTTAACAATTGCAATTCATAATGTAAAATATAAAATATATTATGTACATTATGTAAGTCGCAATTAGAATGTGGGTGTAGATGTCATTGGTGTGTGCATATCCATACACATAACATTATGAATGTCGTGTTGCAGTAATTTTTTAAATTGGGTACTTTTGTTAGGGCTTGGCAGTGCTGTTGTACGCACTACTGATAGTGTGGGATAGTGGGAAAGAAATGAATGGCAGTGTTTTATAAATGACCTGGAAAGGAAGGAAAAGAACTCCTAGTGTGGATAATAGGATCGGAAAGAGATACTAGACACATATTACATCGAGGTATGCCAACTGGAAGAAGGGAGTGCTACTATACTGCTGTTGTATAATGTGAAATATATGATACATGTATCCGAATATTGTTTGTAAAAAGCTTTGCGTTATTTTTGGGTCTCACGTCTCACTCCTGTGTGCAGTGTCGCTCATATGCGGTCGTCCTGTATCGCATTTTTGTACACTGGAATACATCACAGTGCTCATCACACACACACTTGAATGAAGTGACGATAAAAAATGAAGGAAATGATGGTTCCACTTTATTACCATGTGTCTGTTATTATTAGTGTTTGCAATTTCCCAACTAGTAAGTAGCAGTTTAGAACAGATAGAATTTTCTAGTATAGTATTTGTACGATATTATGAGGCTATGTCATGTGCTTATGACTTTTGTTCGGATATTATAGTTGAAAGCAGATTCTCAGTAGAGTAGGTACATACATACTGTACTGTACTCTGCCAAAGGAAATGAGCTGGCTTACGTTTAAGTACAAAAACAACGGTGTAATATCACATTGTAAAATATTAGTAGGTATACTCACATAGACACACAGAACCCTGACAAACAGTCATTGTCAGTACTCAAATCAGCTTAAGGCAAGCAAGCTAAGCTCGTAAAATATTAGCACATTGTTTCGGAATGGTTTAAGAAGATCCTCTCTCTCTCTTTAACATTGCTTTTAGTAGTACTCATTGCGTTAAGATGATACATGACTTACCTTTAGATGATTGATTTGATTGCCCGCAGTAACTGTTTTATGTCGGATTATACTACGTAGCTATTGCACATACATGTTGGATACAGCGATCAGTTTGAATTGATTGTGGGATTGGTATGTGCATATTATAGTGTATAAAATAATCTTTGTATACTACATTACATAGTACACGATTAATTCAACAGTATCCACGATGGTAATAATACATACCTTGAGCTATATGATTGTACTTGCCCAGGTACAGGTAGTCAGAATTACCAATTAAAAATTTGAGGGAATAATGAAACAATTATTTTACGACATGAGAGGAATATTCTTTTAGTAATTATAGATTGTTGCTGTATTCCACAAGCATTTAATTTACAAGAAAAGCTTTTTAATTGACTAATGTGTTCACCTTTTTGCCAGAGTACGTGTAAAAAAGAAACTATACGTGTATATAGACAAGTGGTGTTATTAGAAAAACAAGCAGATGTTGCATAGCAGTTAAAAGTTAACTCTATGACTTTCCTTCCATCCATAATGCAGGAGAGTTCATGTATACTATGAAAGATAAGTAGTATTGGTATATTATCATTATCTTAAACTATCTACTGCTACGTTATGTACTACTACCACTATGTAATGTACCATTAAAACAAAACGTGTGTTACATGATTGGTTGTTATTTGCTACGTTACGTACTTTACTTATGTATAGTGTGTTGGTGTTAGTAGAATATAAAATGTATTTGGAAGCTCGTCATATACAACTTATTAATAATACTAATGGTTGCACAGTATTCTGAAGCATGCTGTGCTCATTGTGCTCCCAACAACAATGGACTACAACGAGTTTTTTTATCAACACGTCCGGTTCCTTGCTGTCGCCTGTGACTCTTTCTCGGCTATGATATATGGCAGAGCATGGCTGTGTCCAATTTTATAATTGCTCATTAAATCCATACGAAATGCTTATGAGTCCGTTAGACAACGAAATGACATTATGCTTAGTATCATTTCACATTAGATACCTACGTGTTAATATTATTCTATCATGCACAATTGTTTTTAGCATTCGTGACGTTAGCTAATATGTATTGATAAATACATTGCCTCATACACTAAGTAGGTACTTATTAAAATATTACATTTTAATATAATTCAACTAAAATAGGTACCTACATTGGTAGTAGGTAGCTGTAGTTAGTATTTATTGCTCTTTCAAACGAAACTGTTCCATTTTTTACACTTCATATAATATGCAGAGTATTTATTCGCATAAACTGATAAATTGCGGTTTGTAGGTAAAGTTTATATTTTTATATATCGTACCTACGTACTTGTGTATAGCAAATCAAGCTAAGGTTGCTTTAGTGTTTAATGTGTAGCAGATAAAAAATGAATGTTGTATATTTATTAATATACTGAGAGCAAATGAGATTTGGAAATTGTCACTGGTCTTGTTTAGTAGTGGAAACAGGGTGAATTTTTATTTCAAAAAGAAATGACCTTATGAACTGCCCTGTAGTGCCATTTCCGAGGAAAAATGTGCTCTGTATTCCGCGATAACTATAACTATAACAGTAACAATGAAATAAAACAAAGACGCAAGCTGATCCCTTCTGTTTCTCTGACTCAAGTAGTCCGCTCGTCTAGTAAACTGTTATCTGTTTTATTGTAGTTAATAGTACAATATAGAGAAGAGTACTATTACTGCACTGCACTTCTACATGGCACTACTAGGCACTACTTTACTACACTACTACTAGTAGTAGCACTAGTGAATGTTACACATGAAAAAACTGCTATTGAAAAAAACAATCCTTTTGCTACACTATGTACAAGGAGCTGCGACTAATATAATCTATGTTGGAAATACATAACCCGAGAAGAGTGTGCGAATACTTTTCGTTTTCACTAACACACACTTTACTACTACATACAGATACTACTACTGTTTTCTACTTGTATAATAATATGAGCAAAAAATTGCCCAGAGCTACAAAACTCCGTGGTATATAAAAGTAAGTAGTTGAAGAAAAAAAGCAGGGCAGGGGTACAGACTCAGGAGTTGTGCTTATAGATTTGAATGCATTATAACTACGACCGTAACAATTTCATAGTAGCCAAACTTTTCTCCTTAACTCGCTTTTTATACTTTCCAGTGGAGTAATAAGATTATGGAGAAATTATGCTATGATGCTACTTAATATCCATTCCATTCAAAACAAGCGTTACCTCGCTATAAGCATATTATAGATTGAGTGTGTGGGTATATATTTGTAGAAAAACTGTAGTACAGTATTCGTAGTAGGTGCATGAAAAAGTCTATGTAGCATGCATTACACAAAATACTGTTATTTAAGTACACTATAAACAAGCATGTATATTTATATTTACACTGGTATAGAGTCCTGATATAATAATATTAGCTCGGAAAGCCAGTCATCATAACATTTCTTACATTGTACTTTAATCTAATGTGCCATCCTGCCATCCCTTGTAGTGCCAAAGTGCAAAGTGAAGTGCATCTTAATAATGCATAAAAAAATGTAGCACTTGTTTTCAAATGCAGGGAAAAGAAGGAGAAAAGTATTTTTCCTTTTCTTCCTTACAACTCCACTGTTTTACATGCAAGTACATAGTAACAGCAAATACTATTCATTCATACCTACTATCGTACATACTACATTCTATGTAGATGCAAACAGCAATAGCATTGTCCCGTAATAGACTCTGGTTCAGTATTGTTATACACATGCCTACATACTTACAGATGTGCAATGTGCCTCTCGTCAATACCACACTACTGTATTGTATTTGTATATATGCATGCATATATGTATAATGTACTAATGCTATTCTATGAAAATTTGCAAGGAGACGGAGCATAGAAATTTTATCAGCATTTTATGCATTTGGGTCGTGAGTTAAGCTGAGCTGATGTTGTGCGAGTTGAACCATCTCATTGAGATTCTGTACCAGTTCTTTTATTTGCACAGAGAGAAGCATACACATACTACCATGGAGCATTTCAATCCGTTGTTGGACTCTCATTCTTTGAATATATTATATTCTAAATATGACGATATATAATATGTACAAAGGCAACTTTTACACTACTAGGTATACTACTGTAGTAGTGTACTGTGTATACTTGTGTGAATTGGTTTGGTTTGGTCGCGACGGTGTGGAATGGTCACATACATGCATGAGTGTCAAGCAATAGAATTATTATTAATGGAGCAGAGCAAGCTGTAGACAAGAGAAAATAAAATGGAAACACATGTTTCCCTTTATTCTTCTGTAGGCTACTTTGGAATATGGAGTAGCACAATTGAATTCAAATCACCCATCTTTTATCTCTGCTAATAATAAGAGTGAAATTTGCTGTAGTCTCATTCGTTATGATGCCCTACAGATACTGTTTATTGCCAATAGTAAGTAATGCACCAAATCTGTAATATGTACAGTACATACAAAGGGGATTTCCTCTATAGGTAAATAATAATAACAATTTTGAATTATTAGCTGTATTTGTTCATAATAATGTGAACCAATAATATACTACGACATAATATACACAACATACAGAAGCAATTCAGATCATTAGAGTTGAATCCACTGTGAAGGGAGTAGGTACTTAGCCCGATCTGATGAAAATCATTTTTCAGGCAACAAAGGATTCAAAGAACGGTTGTAACTGTAAACTGGTGATGTAGTGCCTTAATCGTAATTTACAATCGTCGTGATTGTTACTTTCAATTTATATTAGTCTGATTCAATTTCGTTACTGAATTGGAATTCAAATAGGTGTAAAGATTGATTAGACTTTAGCACTGCGACTATAAGTAGTATGTTGTTATGTGACGGGTAATAATGGCCTGACATATCATTACAACAGCAGCATAGCCGAAACACTATTAATCTAACTATTTTAGTGGCTTTGCCCTTCCTTGCTGAGGTATTTATTTTAGACAAGTAGTTAGGTATGTGCAGCATTTGTATGCAAAGCATTTTACTAGGTAGCTCTATGTATTATAGTAGGTATTACTACTGTATTGTATGTAGTGTTAGTATACAAATACAACAACTACGTCGATTTACTACTTGTCTGGAATTCTTGTTGTTTGCTTCAATGTGTTGTATGTACAATGAAGAATGAGTATGGTGGGCAAACGGAAATTGAAAATGAATTCAATGGGCTTAAGCTAAAGGAAGAAAGGTGTTTATAGTGGAATTGTATAAGCAATGGATGCAATAATTGTAAAGTAAAGAGTATTGCCGAGATTGGTAGTGCTACTATGTGTTGTTAGGATGTAATATAAATTTATGGTGTCTATAGCTGTATGTAGGTATTTATATTTGTAGATGCCATATACACTACTGTGTAGATCGTATTAGAGTAGAAGTGTGTACATTGGGTTGCGTTAGGGTTTGATGTTTTGTGTTGGTCGGTGTGCTAAATCAAATTTTGTCGGCAACTCAAATGAAATGCAATCTAAGGGTTTTAGTGGCTCACTTGTGGATTTTGCCAACCAGCAAGTTGAGTCAGATTTTGTGAGGTTTCCTCTGAGAATAGAATGGAAATGGAAAGGGCTTATTGGACAAGGGATTTAGTTTATTTTGCGTTGGCCGTATGCCTATTTGCTATAATACTCAGTTGAATTGAAGCTGAACTGAATTGTACACTCAACTCACATCGTTTGGCATACACACGTTCAGTTTTCACTTTAAACTTTTCAGTTTCATTTCGTCTTTATTGAGACACAGTAAACCAGAGAATAATATAGACGTGCTTACACGATACAGACAGGATTTGATCGGAGAAAGAGGAACACATTACGCACACATTGTATTGTAGTGTGATGAATGAATGATCCTTTATGTTTTCACTGTACAAATGTAGTAGTAGAAGTAGTTGTATTTATTTATTGTGCATATTGGGAAAGAATGGAAATCGAATTGAATATTGTTGAAAGTAACTAACAAGAATGGTATTGAATAGGACTAAAATAAGCAACAGAATGATGTGTACTATTTGGATGTTATCTCTAAGTGTGGATTGAGCTTAGGCCATGGCAAACCTTACCAAGGCTTTCATTCGCTTTAACAACGGCTTTAGCTCTGAACTCTCGTAAAAATTCAGCCATGAACGAAAATCAACCAACCACCTGGCCCTTGTTTCGTTTTGGCTTTTTTCCTTTCCTCACTTCACTGACTGAGAGCTGACATGACTCAAGTTTAGTTTACACATTTGGTTTGCTTTTGCTTTCTGTGCATGTATATCCATATTAAACATCTTATATCTGTATGTATATACTACATTCACAAAGTGCACACATGTATGTATTCTTTATACCACACTGTTTTATACCTCTGTGATTCTGTTTTACAAACTAACAAACTATAGCACTCATTATTGCGTGTGTACTAACTATACACTGTGAAACTTGCTTTAGTTTTGGAACATTAAAGAGTCTGACTCTAAATTTTGTGTATATATAGCATCATTTTAATATTCTTGTGTGTTAAACTCTTCTATATCCATCGTGTAGCCAACTATTTACGTTACGGAGTACTACGTACTTACATGCGTAGCAAACTGCACACATCGGCTCACCGATTCGAGAAAGATAGTCGGAGAGAGAAGCATGTGAAATGTAAAATGAAAGATGAACCGTGCAAAAAGGAAAGGAAATTTATGTGTCAGATGTGGATCAGGCCAAGCTAAGCAATATATCTGTTCTGAAGTCCTCGTATTAGTAGATACTCATCATAGCAACATTCAAATGAATACTACAATACTGTACAACTATATCCGTCCACATACTCTTTGTACCTATCTTAGCACTATCTGTGAGTAACACACTATACGCCTTGCACTTAGATTGTGTGCAGATATACCTCTAACTAATTCTACATACAGCATTTATGTTTCTCTCTGTACAACGTACATATAAAAGAACTTATGTACGTGTTGTAGAATGAACAAAGCAACGGTAGTTTCATTCTTTGATCTATTTACAACTTAGCTATATACAGTACTTTTTATACCTTGCTGGTTAGTACACTGCATGCATTGTATTCGTAAACAAGGGCTTATATCCAAGTTTACTAAACACTAAAACTTTAAAAAATATTCTAAGCTTCAAGATATGCATCTCTATGTACACATTTCATACACTACATATATGAAAAGCACTATGAAATTCTATAGCTATATTTTATCTAATGTGTACATACATATCATTTTTTATAATTCCGTTTAGTAACACTCTTTTGTAGGAGGTATTTACCTATCTTATTTCCTAAAGTCTCATCCAATTTCTGGCGATGTCTCGTTCACACAAGCTTTAGGCTAATGTCTACTTGTCTACTAATGTTTTGTTATAGAACAATTTTCGAATTTACCTACAGCTATATAATATTATAAATAATTATCTGTATTCTGTGTATGCTGATTTGGGTGTAAAAAAGGGAGGATAATGAGATACAAAATACAATTTGTTATAGGTAATACATTAAAGAGTCTGCTCCCTTTGCTGTGCATATCCTGCCACTTGTAAATAATTTGTACATTGATGCTGGGAAGAGAAGGTTGTATAGTTGTGTAGCATTGTGTAGGTAGTGGGTATTATTAGACTTGGACTCAGCCTTCAATACTTGAAAATTATCGTGTGTTCCAGATCTTTCAAAGATGAGATGATGGAAATAAGATCTATAGAGAGCTGACTACGTATTTCTCTGTACAACAGAAATGAAATTTATGTATATCCGCATTACACTGCTATACTAGAACATTGTTAACGAAGTAGTGAAGTCAACATAGGTAGGTATATAGTATACATGTGCTCTATATATAATACAAAGATAATTTATAAGGTAGGTAGGTACAGAAGGTGTCATACAGATAAACTTAAGCTCGGTGTGCTTTGGTTTACGGCTCATTTAGACTACAATGGATGAATAGCCAGAAAGAGAAGCTACTAAACTAAAACCTCAGCATCAGAGACCCTTTTAGGTTTTGCATGCGAGATGCTCATTCACAAAAAAATATTCAGTTCTGTATTGATAATGTATGCGAACACGTACAAATAATAGTACACAACAAACAGTCACAGAATCTAGTATCAAAGCCAAAGAGGAAGGTAGAAATACTTTGTGCCAACAACGTGCATGTATATTAAATTATTAACTACGAATCTACGTATCACATACACTAGTTAACGTAACGGTGCGGTGAGACTGTATACCTCTATTTAGATACATATATTATTAGTACGAGTATGTTATGTTGGTTAGACACACATTATTATCTACTTTTAGCATTTGTTTGTAAAAAAATCTATTTATATTGTTGAATACTTGGCTGGATGAAGCAGAGTAAGTATTAAATGTGATAGAACACAGACACAGAATGTGCAAGTACGTACAAATATAGTGTGGAGTAACGTAAGAAATTCTAATTAAGTATGGGATATTCCAAAGTAAGCAACCTGGTAGACTGTGTATGTTGTGCCATACTAGAACTAATAGATGATGGTGTGGATTCTGGATATTGTATCAGTGCAAGTTCACATGAGATGATATGCCCGTTATTTAGCGCATAATATAATAATAGAGTTCATGAGTCTGAGCTAAGATAGAGTGGAGAGAGTGAGTGAGCGTGATAGTACAAGTACAAGAGTACAACTGCTGCCGATGGTGATGTGATGAATATGAAAGGCTATGTTGACACGAAGTGATTAATGGATTTTTGATGTTCAATTCAAAGAGAAGTAGCAGTGGAAGTGAAGGAAAGAGAGACGATGAGGAAAGGAAGGAAATGGTAATATGTAATGTGGCAAAAAATGGAGCATGTCATGCTACACACTGGATTGGGTTGGATTAAATTCAATTCTATTCAATTTCCAGTCTAATGGGATGTAGAACGAATGGAAGTGGAAGATGAATTGTCATTTTTAATTTGGCTTCGTTTGTAACCTTACAAGGAATCGACTTGACTGTGATAGAGTGTAATTTCGTAGATTAGTACTTGCACAACGCATATTGCGCTGTACTACTGCATTGGCTTAGCTGTACCTTCAAGTGACAAGCTCTAATTTACAGTGCATGGCCGTGTTAATGCTTGCTAAGAGAGGGATGTGGGAATTTCGTGAGAAATAATTGCATTATTATTAAACTTTAATTTAACTGTATTATCTCGATCAGCATGTATAACTGTGTATAGTATGTGCGTGGGGATTTCATGAAATGTGTGTAGGAAGAAGTCAGGAATTAAATCACGGTCTTTGATTACTTTTCTTGATTAAAACTTAAATCTATTTTAGGGATATGTACAACAGCAAACTCCTAATGTACTAACAATAAGTAATTACTAGTAGACCTGCAAAGGCATACGATCGCTGTGTGACAATAATTGTTCTAAAAAATAAACTTTTGTGCCACTTTCATTCACATCATGCTAAAGAACGCTGCTGTGCATTATTGAGGAGGTGTAAATCAATTTTATTAGAAATTTTAGAATTTATAAATGAGTATTCCTGCTAAGATTTACCTATTAAGATCAATTAAAATAATAAAGATTTTTGTTTATTTTGTAGTCGTCAATGATGTCACCCTACGGTTACCCGAATAGTCAGCCAACCACTGCCTCGGACAACTCGAGCAGTTTTTCACCCCGAGAGCGTTTTTGGAGTGCCCCAGGATCAGCAACGACTCCTGAGCCTTGGGGAAGTCAGTCGTACACTCCTCAAATGGGAGTAAACGAGTTATCATCATTTAGCCCGAGTCAACATTCACCCGGGAGTCAGCACTCCTTCAGTTTAGCGAACAATCTTAACATTCCATCACACTCGCCGTACCCACCTCCTCCTCCTCCTCAGACAAACGGGGGCGGCAATTCACTTCCGGATTTAGGATTTTCTGGGCCGAGCCCTCCGAATCCAATTCAACCGATTTCCGTCTCATCTTCTCCGTACCCTCCACCACCGAGTAGTATAAGTCCTAGAAGACAGTACACACCGAGTACAACCCCTTCTCCACACATCACACATCAGTCGCCGAGTAATTCAAATAATTCCAATATGAACGGCATTAACGGAAATGGAATCAATGGAAATTCCAATCATTCCTCCTCGTCAACGAATGAAAGTCCGCCAATGCAAAACCCTAACAATAATAATAACAACAGTAGCAACAACAATTCTGCCACGAGTAGTTTCGAGTCTTATCTTAATGGAGAGCAAGGGCAGAATGGGGGAAACAATAATAACAACACTAATGGAATGAATGGAAACTCCTCAGCGAGTTCTAATGGTCAAGTTCCAAATGGACTTGAGAATGGACATGGAGTGGTTGTAGGAAAGACCGGAGCTAATGATCCTACCGGTCACCCAAACGAGTTGCCTGGATACCTGCCTCATCCCCGACAGAGTTTACACAACTCTAGCAGGTATCCAGGTGAGATTAAAGCCTCGGACGGGGAAATGATGCACCAATATCCGCATCATCAACAACACCAACAACAAAATCCTTATTACCAACACCAGAATCCGAATTATGGAAATTATCCAAGTTCAAACGCAAATTACCCTCCGTATCCAC
Source organism: Pogonognathellus longicornis (assembly GCA_034694085.1). Classification (NCBI taxonomy): domain Eukaryota; kingdom Metazoa; phylum Arthropoda; class Collembola; order Entomobryomorpha; family Tomoceridae; genus Pogonognathellus; species Pogonognathellus longicornis. Next base: position 23,961 of record JAQFYB010000474.1, read on the forward strand.
CAGGGAACACAATGGATCCCGGTTTTCACACACCACAGCAGTCTAATATACGTCGACCTTTTGACCCTTACCAACCATACCAAAATCCTAATTCCGAAAATTCCTACGGAGAGAATTTCGGGCCACAACAGCAGCAACACGATCATCATCATCATTTTCGTGCGTCGACGTCGAGCTCGGGAACAGGAGTTGGAGCCGTCGTAGGTAGAGAATCCAGTAAAGTGGAGGAGCTCTTGGAGAATGGAAATGGCCAGAGAAAAATCGATCCTTGTGAATCACTACAAATCCTGCCAGGAAAAACCGCAGGGAATTCAGGACCTGGGTTGAGACCTGGCTCTGGCTCTTCGAGCCGAGCTTTTGACGATGGCTCTGCTGTCAATTTCGAAGCTACTCTGATGAACTTGAATAGCTCACATCATTCGCATCATTCTCATGGTCATCATCCACACTCGCAGCAGCAACAGCAGCCACATCAACAGGACTCTTCCTCCTGCTCCAGTCAAAGTCCGAATAGTTATGATCTTCATTTCGGAGCAGCTCCTCCGCCACATCCTCATGAGATGCAGCAACACAACAATAATATGCAGCAGCCGGGATCGCAATCATCGGAATCCCCGGCTACTGGTCCTCCTCCCCCTTCCCTCGGTCCTAAAATCAACCATAGTGTATCAAAGACTGACGAATCAAATAACAACAATAATAGGAAAAATAATAGCAACAATTCAGATGCACCCACGGCCAAAGGGAAAAAGAACAACAACAATAACAATAGTAATAAAAAGAACAAGAATACTAATTCTAGTTTCTCATTCAATGATGAAATGGACTTTGAGAATCTGGAATCCAATAATAAGCAGACGGAGACTTTTTTAGCGAGTGGCCACCCTCAGAGCCCCACAAAATTAGGAAATACAAATCCTCTTATAACAGCAAAAGGCAGCAGCCCCGACAGCCAACGAAGAAAAAAGTTTGGCAGTAGTATTAGCACAAGTAGTTCTATCAGTGATACTGTTATGAATGTAAGTACCAGTATTAGTAGTTGTGCTAATAATCCCAACTCTGAGGGTGGTGACCGTGTGTCCCCGTTGACAAGTAGTGGCAGTGGCAGTGTCACTAATAACACCAACACTAACAATCCCAATTCCCAACAGAAACCGAATGGTGGGCCTGGGAAAAAGAAAAAAGCCAAGAAAAATAAGCCGAACGGCAATAATGGGACTAACAATAATAACAATTCAACGACAAAGTTTTCTGCAGTAGACGATTCGTCGACTGCAACGAAAGATCAAAAGTGTGGCTTGAAGGTGGAAGACGGTTCAAAGTTTAATAACGTCCGTATCAAAGAAGAGCCGAAAGAGAGATCGTTCGAAAAAAACCAAACAGTGAATTTTCGAATGAGTGCTGGTAGTGGCAACACTACTAACAATGTAAAAATGAAAATTGAGGATGATGATGGCCCCATGATACATCATAGTAGTTTAATGGACTCTGACACTGAAGACGGTGCTGATGACAAGGAAAAGAAGGAAGTTCCGATGGTAGAATGCGGGTGTTTTCCTGCCGATGAAGTTCATGCTGAGCCTGGCCCTTTTTATACGCATTTAGGTGCTGCTCCAACTCTCCCCGAAATGCGGGAGTCTATCGAAACTCGCACAGGCTTCCGTGGCCCACAAATCCGATTTGAGAAAGTGATTTATACTGGCAAAGAAGGCAAGACCAGCCAAGGGTGTCCTTTAGCCAAATGGGTAAGTCTTCCTTATATTTTACTTACTTAATGTATGACAATATATTCGGATTTTACCGTCTTATTAGATTATAACTTGACATTTTATGTCATCCTCCCAAAGTTTTTGCACACGACCGGATATTTTTCTCTTACTACATTTCCAATTCCCGTATATAAATATCCTGCATAATACATCAAAATACAACCATATTTCATCCATTTTGTCTGTTTTTACCCTGCTCTGGTAAAATATTCCGAAAAATCATTAATACATATAAAAATAAAATATAGGTTTTCACCAAGTTTCTTAAAAAAACTAATCTAGACAAGAATCTCCTTACAAAACAATGTATTATTGTACATGGAAGTCGATTCTATATTATTAATTATATCCATTATTATTACTATTCTCCTCAAGTAAGCAATTAAATACAGATGACAACGTAGTACAAATTAGTTACTGCATAGCAAGTCTGTTAATGATTCTTTATCAATCACCCACGATCGTATCCGTTTGTTAGTTAAATATAGTCACAGCGTACACCAATATAAATGTATCTATCATTTTGTTATACTTATTGAGCACGGTCTAGTAGAATTTTGATATCTCTTATTCTCAGATTATATCAACGTTTGTATAAAACCGTGTTAAAATGAAAGTAAATGAATTCAAAAATGATCCTCCTGGTTTCGAGTATGTGTAGGGGATCGAAATGCATCGATCTAGCATTAAAACATTATTAGTAATATTACACGTGTGTATAGTTTGGAAACGGTTAAAATCTAGTAAAGTTTAATATCAGTATTGAATTGATTGCGTTGCAGATAATCAGACGGGGGAGCTATGAAGAGCAGTTGCTATTTCTGGTGAAGCATCGGAAAGGTCATAAATGTTCTACAGCTTGGATCGTGGTATGCTGTGTGATATGGGAAGGAGTTCCCCCACATTTTGCTGATAATTTGTATGACACGATGGTGTACAAGTTGAATCGATTTGGCATCCCGACTACCAGACGGAGTGACACCAATGAGCAGCGTTCTTGTGCTTGTCAAGGTGTCGATCCGGACACGTGTGGTGCTGCCTACTCCTTTGGATGTGCATGGTCCATGTTCTTCAATGGTTGTAAATATGCTCGTAGTCGCAACGTCCGTAAATTCCGCCTTACAGAAGAACACGAGGTAAATTAACTTCAAATTGTATCTTATCTCTCGTTACTTTACATCTATTTACTTGCAATAATATTACAGATAAAATGAAAAAAATGATTCACACAAAAACACAATGAACCTTACTTACGTAAGTCCAATATACGTATTACGTATACTCAGTCTCCAATAATATCGAGGAAATCATTCACATTAGGATTAGGATGTAGCTTCATAGATAAGATTTTGAAAATCGAGAAAACCCGATGTGGTAATAAAATTTCTAACATTCCATTTTTTGCCTTAATCTCGAAATTGGATTCACATTGACGTCCGTCCTCCTTCAAATATTGTATGGTATAACACACGAGAAGATTCAAAGTGGTAGAAGAAGTATATTAAATGGGAGTCCCTATGTAGTGTATGTATAAAAAACGTTTCCAGCTTTATTCGTATGAAAGAAATGCATTAGAGTTCCTGGCCAGACTGATGCTGCTGCTGCGATGCTGCTGGAGTTGATTCGATGCAATAGCACTAGAGCAGTGTACGTAGAAGAAGTAGTAGTGTCGTATCCGTTCATGTAAAGTGAAGAATTTATCTCATTTCGCCCAACCCCCAACCATGCCCATGCAAAATTTTTGCACTCTTTATCAATACAGTTTTTACATAAAAAAGTGATTTGCTGAGCCATTACTGCGGTTGGGCTGCGGTGATAGATGATGGATGATGAGGTCGGAATGGCCACCAATTTCTCATTCAGAACGGCTAAACTTTATACTTTTCCTCTCAGAGTTTTATGCTGATTCAAGCCATTTTGATAATAGGCAACGACCGTTTGGCTGATGCGATATCATCCAGCAGTGTAATTTTTAGTGAAATGCTGGTAACTTTTTCTTGTTGGCAGCGATTGTTGATATGGTACGGTAGAAAATACTGGTCACAGGTACATAATGTAATATGTGCATTCGTCATCCATATTTCTTCAATTCAGTGAAAAACGACTAGCACCAACACTGAGTCTTCTTACACTTTAGAAAAATGTACTTTTCTTTTTTCTTCTTACTTACTTTGCTCGTAAAGAACTAACTCTCTAGGTACTACATGAATGTGTACGTTTCGTTATCAGTCTGTATGTATCCCAAACAATAATGTTTATGGGTCAATTTTCCATGCAAGGATGTTGTATTCAGAATTTGAATGAAGCAACTTACTTGTGTATTAGTATTGCCACTGCGTGATTTTATATTTGCGTCGTGTCTACATTTTCTCCCTTTGAAAACTAAATGTCTGTGCTTCGGTTTGCTTATTTACTTCATTGTTGATGCAGGAAAGTGAGCTGGAAGAAAAGGTACAGCACTTGGCTACTCATTTGGCTCCATTGTATGAGAGAGTTGCTCCAGAATCCTATCGCAATCAAGTAGAGCATGAAAACGAAGGATTGGAGTGTCGTTTGGGCTATCGACCTGGCAGACCTTTTTCTGGGGTCACGGCATGTCTGGATTACGCTTCACATGCTCACAAGGATGCTCATAATATGATCAACGGATGCACAGTGGTAATTTTTTTCACTACTTTTTTATAAAGTTTTTTTTTCTGATTCTGGTTACGATTTGTGTGTCTATAGGTCATGGAGTAGATCTTAGATAAAGTGATTGCTTTAAAAGTATAATATAAACTATAGACACATTACCTACATGGTAGGTGCCTATACTTAATTAAAATAGGGCTTTGTAAGAGATTTGTGTGTAATTACGTTTTTTACTTGTGTTACATTACAGACTGTTTCCTTTACGAGGAACAGAACGCTGGCAAAAGGTGATGATGAACAATACCATGTGTTCCCATTGTACAAGTTAGATGATACGGATGAACATGGATCTAAAGATGGACAAAAACAAAAGGTCAAGAAAGGTCAACTAGAAATACTGAAAAAGTGAGTTTTTCGACTTCGAACAGTTTCGAAATACGAAATAGACAGTCTCAATGTTCATTATTCCTTTCACTTTATGTGCCAGCTATACTACTGTACGTTTCGTTGTGTGATGTCGAGAATGAGTTTTAAACTTAATGAGCATTAGATTCACGTTTGTACTGTCGTAGTTGTTGTAGTATTATAATTTGTTTGAAAAAACGTTGCTTGTGTTAACAAAATTAATCCTTATTCAATTACTATACCTACCTCAAATCCTGTTCGTGCTGTTCGCTTTTACGCTTTTTGTAGTTTGGCTACTCTCTCCTCTGTGTCGAAACTTCTACAATAATTACGTCATGTTTTATGTTTTGTTTCTTTCAAATTCTCTTTGTTTTGTTTACTGAAATCATCTACGAGGAAAAAGTCTAAAATACTATTGAAGACAAATTGAAGTCCTTCTGAAACGAAATATTATTTGATTACTTGATTTGGTCCATTGTTTTATTTTTGTTTTTGTTATGTAAACTATTTTCTATAAATATTATTCTGTATAACTAATGCAACCCAAAGTCATGTCGTCTCTTTCTCTCATGTCTCACTCTACTTGAAAGTTTTCTGATCTTGTCTGCCGAAATCTGTAAGGACTAACTTATTTGTATAAATAATATACAATTTTGACGGCTGTACTAACAGTGACACAAATAACCAAGATTAACCCAAGCTTTAAATGTTAAATGTTGTCATTTATGTTATGAATTGATTTGCGAATCCAGGGATTCCGTCCATTTTTCAGATTTCCATGTAAGGTGCGTGTGAGGAAAGTGCCCCTCCTGCCATCCAGAAGGAGAGGCAAAGCCAAACCACCGTCTTCCTCGTCTTCCTCAACAAACAGCGGAGGTTCCGTTGGAGGGGGAGGAGGAGGAAGTGGCGGTAATTCTGGCCCGAGTGGCGGTGGAGGGCTCACCACATCATCTGCCAACAGTCCTGGATCTTCCTCTATAAAATCCCCCGAATATACGGATATGCCACCTTTAAAGCGGGAGAAAGTCTCACTATTCGACGATCATTTAACCAACGGGACCACATCCACCGGCTCTATGGGACCCTCCGGACCTGAGCAATCCTCTCTGTTCGATAGTCGGTTCCATCCCGCGTACTCGCATCATCCTCATCATCCCTTTAGTAATTAATATTTCATTAAAACAATATTATCAAACAAATCTTTCCAATGATCTCCAATCTAAAATTATTCCATTGAATTTTTCTCCTGTAGATTCCGAATGTGCAACATCCAGTGTGGCAGCTGCGGCGGCAGCAGCATCCCTCTGGAATCATTTTGGACATGGAGCGTCAGGTGCTGGATCTCATCACGGACCTTCGTCGACATCCTCGGGGCAATCACACGGTCACTTGACACCTCCCTCTGCATCAGCAACTTCACCATTCCGCTCGTACTTTGACCATCCGTTTTCATCGTCATCCGCTGCTTCAAGTCAATCTGGGGGTCATTCAGCAAGTAGTGTTGGATCATCACCCTTCGGTCACAGCAACAGTCTTACAGATCTTAGCAGCAATCCATTAAGTTCCAACAGACTCTCATCGGGCAGCAATCCAAATCTGAATTGTAACCCATCAGGTGGGATTCCTATTGGAGGCGGAGGTGGTTTACTGGGTGGGGGTGCTAATCACATTGTCAATATCAGTGGTGTTCCCAACAGCGGTAGCTCCATTAACAATCTAAGTCCAAATCCGAGCAGCGGAAACGTCACACCAGGCTACAGTAGCATGAGTCCTATTTTACCTTCATTTCGACACACGTTCATGACCGAAGCCGAGTCAATGTCAATGATTTCATCGATGAGTAGTCCATCTGGAAGTTCACCTCCGGATTCAACTTCTAGTCCACGCTCCGCCCCACCTCACCACCATCATCCTCACGCTCACAACAACAGTAGTCATCACCATTCTTCAAATTCTTCTTCAGCATCACACCACCACCATCACAATAGTGGTCATCACCACAGTGGTCATCACAGTAATCATCACAAAGGCTCTTCGTCCAACCCTCCTGGTGTAAATCATTCAAGTTCAAGTTCAGCTCCTGCAGCCGCTGGCTCTGCGGCTGCTCTTGCAGCCTCCAGAGAATCTTCAGGATTAGGAGCATTCGGGGGTCCATCAGCGCTTGGTGAATCTTCGTATTTTCATCCAGGACAGAGCAATTATGGTGCATCACCTGGTGGAGTTGCTCCTCCTCCCTCAGGAGGTCTTTACCATCCTCATCCTCACAATCCGTGCCTTCCTTCAATGTCAATGTCCTCATCACAAGTAGGCGGCGTGCCTTTCTCAACATCCTCAATGCTAAGTTCCAATTCCATGTCCTCTCATTATGGAGGTGGAATGGGAGGTTCTGGCTCATCAGTCTCCTCTTTTGGTCCTCCAGCCCCACCTGATCATCATTTTGGAATGAACATGAATTCCATGAATCCTTTAAACCCTTGGAATGCACCAGCACCTTCCAGTTACTCCTCAAATTATTCTGCAGCAGCCGCTGCCGCTGCATATGGCTCTTCCGCTGTGTATCATTCCCATGCTCATCCGCAAACGTCAAGTTTAAATATGAATATGGGTGGTATGAGTGGAATGGGAATGGGGAGCATGGGTTCAATGCCTACACCGAATTTTGGCCACCCGATGAATGTAAATATGAACATAAATCAATATTCTCCATACCAAAATACAATCCAACAACAAATTCAACAACAACAACAATTACAGAATATCCAAAGTCAAATGACAAGCTCATGGGCACCACCACCATTGCCATTTGCACCGAATGTCAACATGAATATGCATCCACATCCCCATGCTCCTCCCCCACCAAGTTGTTTCGTTGCGCCACCAAAGCCGAAAGTGATTCCTGAAGTAAATGAATCATTTTCGGACAATGAGGATGCCTTCAAGGACACTCATTTGGGAGGAGTGGCCATTGCATTGACTCACGGTGCTGTGGTTCTTCAGTGTGCTAAGCATGAAATGCATGCGACGACGGCGTTGAAAACACCGAATCGACTGTATCCTTCGAGAATTTGTTTAGTTTTTTATCAACACAAGAGCATGAACAATCGTTTTCATGGGTGGTCAGAATGGGAAAAGAAAATTGAGGCAAAGAAACTGCAGGAGGTGAAACTCATCAATCAGGGGAAAATGGAGGCTTCGCCGAGAAAAATGAAGCAGCTTATCAAAGAAGGCTACTTGACTGATAATCCATGAGAAAAGAGAAAGAAGGAGAAACGCAGGTAGCTATTAATATGTAAGAATGAAAATGAAAGTGATGGATTGATCGTGTAATGGGAAAGGTGAGGTGAGGGGTAGGGAGGGATTATCATTGATGATGTGATTGAGTTTTCCTGGTTGCTACTTCTTGCTGTTGCTACTTGCGACTGCCATTGTCTAACTAATCCACTGGGAGAGCGGGTAGTGGATTGAATTATTCAATCGATTGGTAGAATTGTTAAAGAACGTGTGTACGGATATTACTATTTGCTACCATATTATATTCATGTATAATGTTTAGTAATTCAAGGACGATTCAATATAAGAAGTGCTATGCAACAAAGTTATCTGTTGTGTTGTTGTGAGCAAATGATGAAAATATTAGCATGTATTGAGAAACAGCGAATGTAAAAGTAAACCTACTACTCACGCCGGTGTATTGTATGAAAGAAGGTTATTAGTAATTTCTCCAGCAAACAAACTACATCCCCTTAATACGAAACGTGTCCTGGTGCGTTAAAGATGCTTGAAGAATTGAAACGCAAGCAACTCGGCGGATTTAACTATAACTAAATAAAAGTACTACTTCTACTTCTACTACAAAATAATGTGTACAAAGGTGGCATCAATGAAACAATATTTTCAAGAACCTTGGACAGAAATCATAGTCTGTTTGATTGAATGGAAAAAGTATAATAATTTTTCTGGTGACAATGCAAAATTATTATTATGATGGAAAATACCTGCATCTGTGTAGCTCTACAGGTATACTACACAGTAATAATAATACCTACAGTTCGCTATGAGTCGAAAAATGAAGAAAACAAAGGAAGACAAGGAATCTCTTGATTTTAGTATACAATATTATATAATTATTAAATTACACACAATGTTTTTAGTATATTATGTAAAACCTACCTCTATAAACCTAGTCTGAGAAGTGTACAGAAAAAGAACCGAACGAAGAGAGACACAAGATGTATACAATACACATTTAACAGATGCTACTCTGATTAGTTTTGTTTAATATGGACAAATAGTGACAAAATATTATTGGTAAATATTATTGGTACATGTTATGTGTAATATCTTGTTTACTTATTATGAGTTCTGATCATAAAGTGTACCAGCACGAGTTTACATTGTTGCTTATGAGTAGTAGTACACTACTGTATTGTTATTATTATGTACGATGAGAGTTTATTTATAGACTGTACTGTGTTGTGTTTTTGTATGCAAGAATTCAGAATACTGTATTGGTTGGTGTGGAAAAATTAACGATGACGAATGTTGTTGACCAAGAAAATGTTTTTCAGACATTTCTAGTTCGAGTTCTTGACTTTGAACACTTCTTGAGTTTTACATATATTTCAATGAGGTAGTATTCACATAATAGGTGGTAGATAGTCAAGAATTTTTATAGATTTTTATATCATTATTATGAGAATTTTAATTTTTAGCTTTTTACTATTGAATTCTCGTCGTTATTACCTAAATACATTATATTATTGTATAGGTAATACACATACATACATTACCTACATTATGTATCTCATGCCAATAAGTAAAATAACGGAAAAATTGAATCGATTTTTGTTTATACTTTTAAAAGGAGTAGTAGGAGAGTTTATGGTGAATTCTATTACTATAGTTGTACTTCGAATAAAAAGTATGGACACACAAAATGTTTACTGTAGAAAAGTAAAATCAGAAGATCTCATGCGATAGCCAGAATTTAATTCAAATGAAACGATATGTATGAGTATGACCTACCTACTAAATGATGATTCTAATGTCATAGTATTGGTATACAATTACGCTCTAAAAATATCTCTAAAGATGTTGATGATGATGTACGGGAAGACCATAATCTTATTATTGCACTGTCGGCACACTGAGAGACACAGGCATTAAAAATTAAATGTTAAATTAACTAAGTATCTCAGGAAATTCAAAAAACATTTTAATAAACAATCTACAGACATAAGGGAAAAAGCCTAAGAAATATTGAAATATATTTAGGTATAGGAACAGATGAAACTAATATGCTGCTATAGTCAGTGAGCAGATTGCCATATTTTTATGGAGATTTTCGACTTTTTATCATTATTAGTTCATTTATGTATAGCATTTGATTTTATGTAACAGTTTCTCGGTTAAATAGTTTTAAAAATATTCATTACCATATTATTACGGTGAAATACTAGTAAGGAAATAATTTTATGAAACATAGTTTCTCGGTTTATATTATTATTAGCAGTTGAATTTACAATTTACTTTAAAGTACTCTATAGAACTATAGTATATCGATAGAACGAATGATGAGTATGGAACATACAGGCTTTTAATTACTTCGACTGGATTTATCTTGAAAAAATGACATCTTTTCTAATGAAACGGAAAATAACCTCAAAAAATAGTATCATTATTGAACAATACACGAAATATACCTGTAGGGAGTCACACAACATACATATAACTAGAACTATCGCATAAAAATAAGAATACTATTATTACTAGTAGTAATTAGGTACATCAAACAAATATTTAAAAATACATGAGATCTCATGGAAGGAAATATTTTTGGACTTGAAAATCCTATCGTTGATTTAAATGGTTTATTTACGTTATAACTCATATACAAATAAAAGTACTACTGCTAGTTCTCCAGCAAAGTACTCTTACCTATAATATATAATACAACTTCGTTACATAAATACTAGAGTGAAGGATCTAGTTACAACAATATGCTGATACTACATGTACTAGTATACAGTAGCTACGTCTTTAAAATTCTGAATGAGGGATTCCTTTTATTAAGTATACAAATAAATAAATAACTTTAATAGTGAGTTGTATGTTCTCGGATATATTCTAGGGAAATATTATCTTGGTTTAGTATCTAAAAGTACACAATTACATTTTACATGGTATATGTACATCATCTGAGTGTGTTAGATGGTCAATTGAAAAAATAACCTCATCACATCGCAGCGTAAGGTTAAAAATAAACTCTTTTCATCATATATTACTATTATTATACCATAAACCTATATACTTATTATACCTAAATCAAACTTGAAATACAAAGCTAGATTTGTGACATCAGTATTCTACTTCTACCTATATATAAACAATATATAACGGCAATTTAAGGTTAATTTGGCTTTGTGTGTGTAAATAGTGTGTTAATGAATGGGATATGAATATTTAACTATGTATCTGTACACACAAAACTTAATCTTAATGAGAATAATTCAAAAGGGCGTTTTCAGACTAAGGGAGAATGTATCTGTACAGGTGATTAAGCAATTAAGTATAAAATAGTTAGAGCAATGTATTTAGTCCTCCTATATATTTAATAATAGAATATTTACCCTGGTAAAAGTAAGGCTTAAGGTGTTAATGCAGTTAATGTAAGATCTACCCCTAAAAAGTAATCTATTTAAAGTAATCCAATTCTAATTGTGCATAAGGTCACTTCATATTATATGAATCATTACTATTTCATAGTTTAAAATTTACTGTATCGTATTGTATGTAAAATAGCTGTAGCAATATAGTAGTACTATTGTAGTGTAGCTAAGATATTTACGAAAGATAAGTATTTAGTTGTTAAGTCGAGGAATTGTCGCATTTTATCTCAAAATGGCGACTTCCACGTTGTACCACGAAGCATTTACACAAAATACATATTGGTAGATAATTGAGAGTAGCACTTGATTTCTGTTTAATTGCAGTTGTCACAGTGTCACTTCAACTTATTATCATTGTATATATTTACTGTACATAATAGAATTCTTTACTTACAACAAGTAGAGTTAATTACTTATAGGTTAAGTTAACGTAGTCATCCTTCCAGTATGATAGTTGTTCATGAAATGTAATATCATATATGTAGTACGCTTTAATTTTATCTTTATGTCAATGTATGCATGCTTGTACTTTCATACCCATGTCTCAAATCCTTCAGTTCTGCAGCAAAATTGTTTGAGAATTGGTAATTGCATTTAATATTACATATACTTGCCGTTTTTATTCAGTTTTTCCAATTAGATTGAAATAGTCGACATTGTAAAAGAAGACAAAGCAAAAAAGAGTCATTCTATGCATGAGATATAATTTAAAATTGCTATTAGTAATTTGAATGCGAATATAAAAGTTTTATGCACTACAGCTTGTACACCTTAATAAGAAAATATTGTAGGTACTCGAGATTCGTGGAGCATTCCTTATACTGTCCATTATGATAACTCTGCTGCCAAAAAGAATTGTCTTCTGGTAGCAAAGCATGATTCGATTCGAATAAAGACAATTGAAACCATCTCTTAATGGCTATGGTTATAATACTAAAGTACTACATGGACTTGATGGACTTAATTTAATACTTATTCAATTGCTATTAACATTTAATAAACTGTGTAGTATTGCTAAGGTATGTGGAATTCCATACTGGGTACATGTACTGTGTATAGTTCTCCACATTCCACTTAATATTTCAATGAGATTCAAATTGGAAATTTTGTATGGGCCAAATTCAATGTTATTAGAAAGTAATTTACATTTTACAGTAACTATTTTAGCTGTAGAACATATAAATGGTTGCTGATTTCAATATAATGTTATTGATTTAGCAAATCTATCTAATTTCACTACATATTACACTGATATACTCCATAATTATAATGAACCTAGAATAAGATGGAAAAATGGACCACTTAACCTTAATTACGATACATACTTGTGTTACACAAACCATATTATACTAGTGGCACTTCCTAAACAGGAAATATTATAATAACCTTATAAAATCTACGGTTCGGATTTAACACATCTATACTTGTAATAATATTATGGAAGAAGCTACCTTAATTGTGAAATCGCAGTTTATAATAAAAATCTTCAGTGTACCATAATATTACATTACATACTGATATATTACTAACAATACCGATATATGTAATCAGCACCATTATTATTATCCGCGGCAAAATCAGTATATAGAGGAAGATTGTTCTATACATTTAGTCTTAATGGTTAGGATTGTAATTGTAATAAAATAAGAGACCTTACATACAAAACCGAACATACATTTGTCTAAGTATAAAATGAATTGTCAATGAGTATAAATTATATATTAGTGTTGCATACAAATGCAATGCCACCTTAAAAGTAACTATTGGCTAACTTAAGTTTACTACAAACTACACATACATTGTACATAAAAGAAATCAAATGACATTACTTTACTACGATTGTGCAACAAGACGAAACTGTATGTGGCTCTTTTCTAAATGACTGCAGGGAAATTACGCATGCAAAAAGCTACTAAGTTACCGTTAGTAAAATGTAAACCAAAAATCCACTAAAACCCAAAGGAAACCACTTATTATTAACATTAGTAACCTTATTGTATAACTACTATAACTACATGGACAAACATACAAAAGCCACGAAATCTTATCACACTTGTATAAAATGCATTCAATCAACCTACTGATTGCAATAATGGGATAATTTACTATAGAGGGAAATGACAACTTCAACATACATACCGTGAATTAATTGAATTAACGTGTAATTTGAAAATTATACCATTGTTTTAATTTTTATAGTGTAAGTTCAATGTTCAAGATAATATGGATGAATCGCATTAATGTTGTCATTATACATAAACTACAAAAATACTATGCCCAAATAAATTAAAATATGACACTAGCATTACTACTACAATATTATACTTACAAAAGAAAGAAAATGCATCTCGGAAAAGATTTAACATGCGATTTATATATAAAAATAAATTATTAGTAACTAGAGAACTGTTTGAAAAGGATGAGATTCGTGTTTATTGTGCTGTGTTTGTGTATTTGTGTATTATATCATTTAAAATAAACTATCTATATACAAATAGTTACTTAAGGGAGGTAAATGTAAATTGTGAATGTTACAATGAACAATGAAGATAATTCTGTGTCTGGTCTGTTTGAGTCCATGGTAAAATAAATACATTATATATAGGTACTTGGTTTGAAATGGTTCTCTACATGTACAATTTCTGATAATTGCTAAATATTTCCTTACATTACAGATACAGCGACGAAAAGAGAACCTTTTTATTATTTCTAGGCTACATACATGAAAATGAAATATTATTATTGTATTAGATTTAATGCTACTATATGAAAGCGTGTGTATGCTTATTGTCTATATACAAAACCTTACTGAGTACTGTGTAAAAGTAGACTAGGTTTTAGACAGACTTTTTTAGTTAGCAAATAAATACATACCTACCTAAATAAATGGTAATAATTGTCTATGTTTATCCTTCAAAGATGAGGATGATGGTGGAGATGGTTAAGTGACTAAATTAAGTAGAGTTAAAATTACGTAGATAAATACATCTACGATACGATACACATATTATATTGTACTGCAGTACTATACTATTACTATACATACATTATAATAATATTATTATGATGACTATACTATACCTTACTACAATTACTATATAAATACTTGCTATCGTATACAAATATGATAAATAATACATACTATGATATAAATAATATGATTGTGTTTATCCGAGTAAAATTGACTTGTCATTTCTGAACTGAAATATTCTTGCTTATTTCCAAACCATATAATATACAAACACCATGCATTCATTTCATACTTTTATCATGCCCAGTAACCAGTGGTTAATAAACAATCAGAATTGCACTTAAATGATTACTTTCATTATCTTCATTATCTTTACGGTAGTTGCACCCTTTTATTCATTCAGACAAATTCATAATAATGAGTACTGGGAAATTAATGTGAAAAATATGTACTATTCAACAATGTCATGATTCATACAGTCAACACCAACAGTCACACTTACACCACTAACGATTAGCAATATTTACAAAAGAGTTCTAAAATGTTTGAAAGAAAATGTCTAATCTCAAAGTACAAAGTCCAAAGTCCCTTTGCGGTTACTCCCGTTATGGTTTATTCGGCCCCATTTTTAATCGAAATCTAGCATTGTGTAGGTGGAAATGTAAATGGAATCTTTCTGATTACATCTACTAGAATACAGAATAATACTACATACAACATAAAATATTATCTACGTGTATTTGCTTTTCTATAGTTAAAGCTTATGAATCTGCCATTTAAAATCACCATATAGTTTCGCGTAGGATTAAATGTGATGGTGGTATTATGGTGAAACAATAGTTAGCAATGGAGAGGTACAATTAGCATTATCAGCGATGAGGGGAACCGTTGCAATTTTGAATAATGATATAGGTACTTCCTCTAAAATGAACTTTTAAGTGGTTTTGTGGATAATAAAACTAATCTTTTCCCCTAACAAAGTAAAGGATTA
The DNA here is from genome assembly GCA_034694085.1 of Pogonognathellus longicornis. Taxonomy (NCBI): domain Eukaryota; kingdom Metazoa; phylum Arthropoda; class Collembola; order Entomobryomorpha; family Tomoceridae; genus Pogonognathellus; species Pogonognathellus longicornis. Next base: position 39,396 of record JAQFYB010000474.1, read on the forward strand.
TTCATTTGAATTAAAACTAAGAGATTATTTGGGTTTACATCAACTTTCAATTTATGATATTTATGGAAAATATCGCATGCGATGATGACATTAATAATAATCCAAGCTGTCCTTCCTTGTAACTGAAATCTTAAATAATCTTATGACTCATATTGCACAATTATAAGATTATAAAAGCATTAACTGCAAAATACATTAAAATCCTTGTTTAAGCATCAAAATACAGATACTTGGGAACTTGGGATAACCTGAGATTGCTTATAAACAAACCTATTTTGACACATTCATCACCCCCATGAATTAATCGACATTATAATTTAGTTATTTTGAATTGAGAATTGCTTATAAAATATACTTTCCCTGGTAAAAGATTTCATTATTATCTACAAAACCAGTATCTTCTAAATATTCATTCAATATGTACATATAGGATGAAGTAATAATAATTGTTTGTATATCTTTGCATATAAAATATATTCATCCACGTGGATTGAAGTAGTGACCACGCTGACTCATCGTGCAAAGCCCCACAGGAAAAAAATCCTTGAAACTTCAATTCAAAGCGAAGAATAATAAAATAACATGAGATGGATTACTAACTGTAATTATATAGTTTTGCAGTTATAGGATCGTACCTCCTTAACCAAAAAGTTCAAAGGTCAGCCAAGCATATAAAGTAATGTAGTATCTGTAAAACATACGAAAAACATTGCTGTGTGATGGGAAACCAAATAACGACACGGGATGTGTGTATGTGCTTACAAAAAATACACGTCAAAAATATAATATTCATTGCACTGCAATTGGAAAATAATAGTTTGGGATGATATCGCGTTCATTCACTCCACACAACCACTTCAAATCATTTACCGATTGTTCTGTCGCTACTGAAGTCATTAATCTTTTGTCTGGCTGTAGCAGTGTCTGAACTGAAGATAAGTTTCTATCGGTAATATTGTATGCACATCAAATAACATGATAAATGATACACCCTGATGTGAATAATGTATTTAAGTAGATTTGTGACGATATTATATTTACTTCTGGCGAATCCGTTTTCTCAATTGTCATTAAAAAAATGTAATCAATACTGTAATTCATACTAGCAATCTTCTAATTTATATATCTGCTTCATTTTTGGCACAATCTTATGCTTTCAAATATTTACTTTAGTATGAAATATTTTCTATTTAAGATAATTGTAGATTAATTTTGTCCGTTTACTTTAAAGTACATTTTCTATGAGGGTAATAGTTATTAGGTAAGGATGATTAAAATTGCCAGTTCTAGCACTCAACATAACATGGATAACATTTCATAACATATACAACCACCTATACTAAATGTTTCTTCCGAAGGTAGCAATGTATTGGTTTGACATAAATGATGTAGTTGGTGTGAAATGTTTTTAAGGCAAATGAACCGAGACGCATTTGAACCAAGCAATAAGCCAGCCTTGTGTGTTTGTAAATTTAGTTTGAGTGTATGCGTATCAGGAAACAGAATGTAAATGCATTTTACACTCTACACTAATAATATACCAGTATAGCTGCTTGGATGTGTTATGTGCATTTTGTTGTGTCGTGATTTGGTTAGGTTCTATTTTTCGTCTGTAAAAGGGAAGAATAATAATAATGGAACAAAGTCAGCTACAACTACAACTGCAGGGATGGAGAGATGAGCGTTGAAAGAACCTTCAACTGTTCACGTGTTCGTTGCCTGGACATAATGTAGTCTGGGTCTAATGTTTAGTTATGTCTTAAGACTGGGTCGTCGGGAAGTGGGACTTTTTAGAGCCTTGATGTTATTATAACTTTTAACATACACTTGTATACACTCTGTACATAGCCGAGGATTTGAAACGACTCTTGTTTCCTACTTACTATTCCTTTCACAACGTGAACATGATTTCGTCTTCACAGTGTAATACTAAGTATTAAAATATCATCCTAGCCAGAAGTAATATACCGCAGCCAGTACATAGATAGAGATAATGCTGTGTATATAGAATCCTAAGTATAAGTATCAGAAATGCAATGTTAAAAAAGTCTTGGAACTATGTGAGATGCTGATAAAATAAAAGGTTTCGAACCCGGTGTGGCTTAAGAGGGGTGCATGAATAAGTATTGCTATCAGTATTGCTTCAGACATATTATATGTAGCATATTATACACTGTAGCGTGAAGACCGGCAATATTTGTATGTAGGTACATGGAATGTTGCTGTGTATAAGATTTATTATTACGTAAGAATTATACACGCTTGCGATAGCCCTAAGTTTTTGAATAAACATGAGAAACTCTTTATATCGTATATAGGAAACTAAAGGTTACATACCAACAGCTTTTGGTAGACATAATTACTTCTGTGTGAATATTGAAAACAATACTGATAGGTAGTAGGTACAGAAAAAAGAAGTGTAACACAACAACCAAACGAAAGGGTAAATACTCTGGCTGTTACTGGAACAAACTGCCGGCAACTGGAATAATAAATTCTCTTGTGAACGCAAAGTATGCTAAATTATGGTAAAAGAAATAGAAAAAAGAAAGCATCCACTGTAATTATAAAGTACAAAACAAGTAAACTAAACAATAACAGTTTTATATCCATAATGCTGCATTTACTTTCATACAAACTTAACATACCTAGTTACATACGTAACGGCTGCATTGATGTTGCACTTTTCTTTTAATCTACATAAGTAAATAGGTATAGATATATTATTATATATGCATCTTTATTGGTCTATTTTAATTTAAATAAATCGAATAAATTAATCTAGAATTCATACTTTTAAAATAACTAAAGCTGTAACATTGTTAGGGAGTATAATATATGTATACCGCACATGGATTATAGAAGTTGGAAGTCCATGTATTAAAGCAACGCAAATGCAATAACAAAAGTTAAATCCTACATACAGTTCTATCACTTTGTTTTGTAGCTTGGAATTTGGAACTCTACACTGCATACAAGCAAACGTACGACGTATGTGTACATGCGTTACCCTTATGCATATAAGATTTATAAAAAATAGCTGAAAGCATTTTTAAGTTTCACTAAGCTTAAGAAGCTTAATACTGACAGCAAAGGAGTCAAAGATTAATTTAGCATTGACTCAAGTGACAAGTGTTATGTTATGTGTATATAGACTGCGTGACCGATGGATGATTTCTGAAGAAATGTAAGTCAAAGTCCACTTTCAAATGAGTTTTCTACTTTAGGGTGCTATAGGTTATAAATAAATGTTGCTTTTCAATACACAGAATTGTTACAATTACACAAGCACGTGATTTTACTTCATCCATGCGGTAGCCTTTGTCTCACTGGATAAAAATTAGCTGCAGTTAAGCGTAATTATATCCGGGTCGGCCAAAGTTCAACCTCAGCATAAAAAACCAAACGATTTGCATACACTTTTCTTGTTAAATATGACAAATCAATTGTATCCTTAATACAGTTGTGAAACATGTAATGAAGGAGTCAACATTCAACTTGTAGGTAATTTATTAATTAATAAAAATCATGTAAACACCTTACCGTGGGTAATTCGTTTTTGAAATGCGGTTATACATTTTTTTAGTTACAATTTGCCATGATTCATACATTCACCTACTTGATTTAGAAGGTAATACCTCGACATATGCGTAGCTAAATTTAAAACCTTCAGTGACAATTAGTACGAAGAAAAGTACTAAAGTATTATAAGAATAGCACCCATACAGTAAGTTTGCCCTGCAGCACAATCTTGATTAAATAGGTCATTACATTATTTACCAATGTAAAGATGGTTTAAGCTCAATGTTTATAATTGCATGCAAAATCGCCGTCGGCATACTTTTAAAGGCTTCGACAGCAGCTCTTACTTTGCAGTTTGCATACAGCCGATGAGTCACAGTCAATCCCATGAGTCAATTCAATGTCAGATTGGCACAGTTCATTCTCTCCTGCTGCTACTAATAAAATCCTGTATTACATAGACAGGATAATCTACGTGTTTCTCAAAACTTTTTTTGCTTACGTGTTACTCATATGCACACGCTGCACTTACTTAGTATTGTGTACACACCAATGGAAACGTAATCCTTCTTGCTTACTTATATATTTATGAAAAATAACACAAGAACAAGATCATAATAATATGCCGATTGTGCAACGAACAAATCAACCCTTCAATTGAAGTGCTACCTATATACACACAACATAAGAGTAAGAAACGACTTGCTGGAATTCGCATAGGTAGCTACTACTAATGTTTTAACATATTAATATACCTACCATACCAAGGTAGCTTTTTAGGTACTAAACGAGTAAGCGAATGAAGATTCTCGTGTATTTTCTATGAAAAATAGCTCCTGCGCTCACAGTATTCCATTGTTGTGCTGATTGACATTGAAAGGAATTAAGTATTCCACGTGGGTAAAACTCATCCTAGGATGGAATAAGACAATTATTCTACAACAACTTCTATCAGTAAATACAATATTCTTATGTAATATACATATATTATACGTATATGCGCAATAAAATATTGTAATGTTCCATGCATTTATTTGTGTATTCAAGAAAGTGGTTTTCTTGTGAGAAGAAATGACTTACCTAGGAATATTAACTCGTAATGTTCCATTACTACATGCTGATATGGAATAACATCAAGAGATATTTATCCATTAGTTGGTGTGAAAAAATTTGTGAAAAGAATAACTTAGTAGATATGTCTACATGTAGAGAAAGATGTCAACTTTATCTCTAGCCCTAGGGTTAACCCCGACTCTAGTGTTAATTTTGATTTAATCAAAAGTCCGGGGTTGGGTTGGGGTCGGATTGAAACAGTTAATTTGGCGTCGGAGTTTATTGTTTCACAATTTGCTTTGGACATTGCTTTGGATGTTGCACATCAGTAGACCGATGGAACTAATCGTTTATTACTCAACAGAAAACCAACTTTTTACAAGATATTAAGTGTTTGAAGCGATCCAATAAGCACTGATAAGGGTTAAGTCATAAGTTGTGGTTTCTGAATGAATGCCATTTAAATGTACTCTTAAATTTAAATGTTGCCATTCATCTAAGGATTTAAGGTCAAATTTTTGCTTGTTTTGAATTTTTTGGGGTTTTATATCATCTCATATTTGGAGCTTGGGGTTTTAAATATGTATAACATGAATGTGGAGTCGAAAAAGCGGGCCAAAATTAGAGCGTATGGGGTTGGGGTTGAAGAAACCAACTACATCAATATCTTTACTCTGCTAACACTGCCAAGACAGCAATAACTTATCGCGTCTGGTTAAAAACATTAAGTCGACTTTTTTTAAGTTTTAGTTCACCTTACTAATTTTTAATTTCCAAATTTTGATACAGGAGTGATATTGTAGAACGAAAACAAAGTTTACTTTCATGTTTTAAGCTTTAATGGAAATGCAATATTTAACACAAATAATTGTGTGAACCTATACTGAATTTTGATAGCTAAGTGCGCATTTTCTGACCTGTAATAGTGCAGCTAGTATGTAGGTATACCTAATATAGGCAATAACATTGCTATAAAAATGATACAAAATGATATATAATTATTAGGTACGCATTAATTTTCCTTGAGACCTACTAAATAAATGACTCCCGATAATGATGAGTTGCCAATATTATGTTGTTCCAAGTAAATAAAACAATTCAATCTGTTTAGTAAAATGCGCATTACTTATATTTTTAATACATAATCTGACACTTTCAGGAATTTGAATTAAGTATATAGCTTAGCAAACTTGTCTCTAAAAATGTCTTGTGTATAATAACCATTCATTTACCTCGTGGTCTAGGTCAGAGTCTAAATGACATATTTTTATACTTATCTATTATACCTAATTATGTTGTAACAAATCCATCATTGCGGCTGACCAATATTATTTATCCTCTATATCAACTCTATACTACTTCCCCATGGTGTTCCTACATGAACTGAGAAAAAAAATGAGTTTCATGAATGTAAAAGGAAATCATTTGTGTCAAATGAGTTCGGTCAAAAGTACATAGTGCATTTGTCAATCATATTATGATGGTACGGAAACTTATAATAAAACTAATAGCTACACTCGTTAATAAATGATGACGTAAATGAGAAAACAATTTGTACAATAAGTAAATTTTATTATTACAGTACTTTGAGCCTGACGAAATACAGCCAAGATTAAATAATCCATCCGTTCTAACTACAGACTCTGTATAAGGGGACAAAACTATGAGTCTCAAGCAGATATAAATAGATGTGTGCATGTGTTTGTGTTTGCACCAAAGTAATACATACAATCATACTACCAACCTATAATAATAATGAATGTGTGTAGGAATAGAACAGAATCTCCTGTTGTACGTGTATTTAATATTTTTCTGAATGTAAATACAGGCACAGTGAATTTTTCCTCTTAAGTCAATTATTCACATTTTCACATGCTATGATGTATTTGTATGTACATAGAATACAGCAGGAACAGAATTACAACTACCCAGTCAGTCAATAGCCCAAGCATTGCTATGATCGTATGGTATGTAAAACGGACACAGACATACAAAAGAATAGAAGGAGAGGACTGTTGGAAGCTTTGTATTTGTGGTGTCTTGTCTTGCCACAGTACATAAAATATATCGCATCGTGGTTTAGTTGTATGTACTAGTTGTGTATGCATTGTGTTTTGTACAAGCACAGAGTTGCATTGTGATTCAAACATTTCTATATAGCTGCAAGGATTTCCCCCATCCACCTCAGTTCACAGTTGGATTCGATTGAAGCAAGTTAAGTTCGTCATTCTTTGGCAGTTAGTGGTCGTCGTCACATTTCTAAACTTCAGCATCATTGAAAAAGGAACAAAACAAGCCTTAGCTTGTACAAATACAAGTACGCACAACTCAACCGTTCAATTTTGTTAACCAATTATAACTCAATCTCATACACTTCGCTTTATAAGTTCATTGTTACATTTGTTTTGTTATTTCGTAGAGTATTTATCATACAATAGATCGTATATGTAGTCTTGTTAGCAAATGTTTAATTGTGATTTTTAATCTCCCACATAGTACTGCGTAAGACTTTGCGAAGAATTCGTCAAAAATCACACCATTTTACATCAGACTCAAGTTAAGCGTCATAAGTGTACGTGTCTACTCAAGGATTTGCTCTCTTCACACAGAAAACTTTCTTCTTTTTAAAGGTAAGTCGCTCAAACAATTGCATTTATAATTTCCATCGTCTTGCTTTGCATTTTGCATCAAAATGCCTAACACCTTAACGTATTCAATAGGTACATACTTACATTACTTGTTGTAGTTGTAACGTAATCATTTAACTATTTGTTAGCTGTTTGTGTCGTCGTATGATTTCTCATTTCGCTTTGTTGCGCACAGCGTTTGGGCTTTGTAAGTAGTAGTATGTACACACCTCATTTATACACCAACAAAAACACACGTAGGTACCGCATGCAACTCTGTCAGTGCATGCACGTATAAAGACAATATAATATTATAATGCATGCTATACACCATCCCTTAGACTATTATGTTAGATTAGGACATTTTATGTAGCTAAGAAATTATTACTACTTGAATAATGTATATAAGATTCTTATAAAAATCTTGTAACACAATGCATGTACACACACGTTATAATTTCCATTATTGACTCTCTTTTCTTCCGCTATGTTATATACATACATGAGATATTTCATTGTTACCTACTACTAAAAACGTATCATTTCGCTTGAGTAGAGAGTAAAAGATCATCAGACTTTTTGCATTGCATTGACCAATTGATAAGCTGCATTCTGTTGTTGAGAGATTCACTGCGTATATGCACGGACTCTTTGTTACTTAATAGACGTGTATACAAGCACTGTGATTAAACGAACACGAAATCGTAAGATGAGATTTGCTCAACAACTAGATAGGTACGTTGGTACAAGACGTGTGTAGCTGTATCACGTACAGTAGCAGTTAATTTATATTGCTTTAGTTTGTATATATATATACCAATGAGCAAATGCATACTTACTTTAATAAAAACCAATTGGCAACAACAGGTAGGTTGTGCATTTAGCTTTGTAAGTATATGTGTATGGGTATGTTGTAAAGATTTTGAAGTAAAGAATAAGTAAGTGTATGTTATCTTAGTGCGATAGAGATATAGCATTGTATTAGTCAACCACACGAAATGAGGTCAGCCGGTTTTGTTTTTAAGTGGAAATATCTATCTATCTCTACTTATTCTTTAGGCAAGTTAGGAAACACAACAGGCAGAGATATACATTGATGCATTCAACGGCAGTAATACGAGTAATACCACTACCTACTGCCTACTATATATACTGTAAGAAAACGAAAACAATATGTAAACATTTCATTCATTGTACAAAGTTGCTTATCTGGTATATAGATTTCGTTACACTTTGCCAAGTGTTTAGTATGTAGCAAACACACATGTGTCCCATACATAGATTATGTTTGCAGTCTGTGTTGTTGTCTTTGCATTACAATTTTGATGTTTTGGAGTCACCTGGTGCAATCTGTATAGTATGTGAATGATTACAATATTCATGCAAGAGAATAACACTAACAGGTGTTTTTGTATAGGGGTTGTGATACATGTATACGGAATTAATTAATTGACAACATGAGCTGGACAGATGATTTTCAGTACATTTTTTTCATTCATTCTGTTTCAACCATAATTATTGGGAATTTCTGTAAGAAGAACGCAAAAAAGACATAATTAGGCACAACACACGTCAAGGATGCGTTATTTATAAATGATTTATGAATTACATTCCTGTGCACAAAAAACGCACTTAAATAAATAGGTACATAAATAGTTTCAAAATTGATTAGATTGGAAAATCGCTCATATTATATATATCTATACTATCAGTATAATGTTACAACGATACAAATTCTTGGAAATACACAATAAATGGAATCAATGATATCTTGCGCTACTAGTTAGCATAATTGTCCAAGTTATCATGTAAAAGTTTTAATAGCTTATTGCATGCTTGCTTAAAATGGAGGATAGACTATGGAGACTTTTTTGACACAGAGTGTATTTCTCTGACGAGACGCCTATTCATCATTTAGTAATCAGTCAACTTTGAATGTTGTGTAGTGTTGCACAGTTAAGAATGCTTCAAAGGTTGTGCTATTTTGTGATGAGTCCAAAATTTCTGTATAGGAAATATATTTATATGAAGTACATAGATGCCTTTACGAAAGGACATGAATTATTAGAGAGGGAGAGAAGGAGTGGGACAGTGCAGTGTGACAGTAAACTTGTACCTTTTTCTATTTCCATTTCATTGGTGTGTATCTCAGAATTAGTGTTCATGTGTAAAGATAAGTCGACAGGACAGTGCGTTTGTGTAGATATTTCTCCCCGTTTCATCTCTGTCAATCTGATGGTGTTAAGCAAGGTCAAGGCAATGTTAGGGGAAGAAAAGTTAAGAAATCCACTCACATATCTTACTTATACTTACTTAGGCTATGAATAGAGCTCAGCGTGGCTTTAGTGTTCTTCTGTAAGTGTTCGAGGTGCAGGGCATTCACAAAAGTTCTTTAGCCTGTCAGTTTCCATTACAGCATACGGAGAAAAAGAATATCTAAAGCCAGGTAAGAAGAGGCATTTAACATTACACATAAATTGCTACCTAAGTAAAAGGCACTCATTTTACGGATCATTGGAACAAAAGATATACAATTGGGAAATTGAAAGGATTATAATTAAGGGGTACACATTCAAGAAGACAAAAAAAGTAAATAGGACGGGTTGCATTTTAAGTTACAAGGAAAAAAGTGAAATCATCCCTAGTCTCTTTTTCGATCTACAGCATGTACCTTTTAATATTATATTAGTGTGAAACTCACATACGGGTTGATTGGCCTTATTTTTAAAGTAAATTATAAAGTAATTCCTTAAAATATGTATAAAAAATGCTGATTTTTGTTTGCAGGTATATGCGCCGAGAAGCAGCTAAAGCCATGGAAAATCAAGGAGGTTTAAAAATCTTTACCAAGTTGAACAGCGTACCGATGGTCGGCATGTTCTCTAATAAAATCACCGCTATGTACACCAGTTCCAAGGTATATTTAACATTATTATAAATCTTTACAAATTGAACATGATCCTATGTTGTTGATGTACCAACACTTTTCCATTTTGTGTAGAAAATAAACCTCAAAAAATGTAAGCGTATCTACAATTATATTTTCAAACATAGTTTTAAACTGTACAAAACAGAGTTTTAAACAGGAATAAGACAATTATCAAGTCAAGTAGAGTTAAGATTTTGATTTGTAAAGTTTTCCTGCTGGGATTATCGTCTTTAAATTATGTCTTCAGAAATTACCCTCTTTTCAATCATAGGCAGGCAGCGTATACATCGTATTTTAATGTAAGGTCACCTCCACCTTTATCAAATTAGAGGTCAATTTTTTCATGGAATATTGCATACAAAAATATTCATAGAAACTTCGGCTGCCGGCTCCTTAGAAGTTTATCAAAGTATCAGTTACCTTTTTTCATTATATGGTAACAACCTGCTGATATGATTCCATCAATATTCCTCCAATGATATGTGTACCACCTTTGGATTTGCTTGTTTAACATGTAATCACATTACCGTAAAGTAGATAGCGCATTCAAGTTAGAATGATACAAAAACTGAATTGTTAGTCTATTGATTTTTAATATGGTGCTTTCGACATCTGTAAGAAGCTATACTAAAAGAAAATGTTCCAGGAAAATTAAACTGTAATTGACCATCAATTACTGCTTTTTATTTTAATTTTTTCTCTTTGTTCGTAAGATGTTTTTAAGTAGCTAATAAATATGTAAAATACTTAAAATAATTTATGTGAATCCAATGTGGATATTTTTGAAGCCTCAAGTTATATAAAGTGACTCAAAGTCAGCACAATAGATTTTGTTGGCTTTGCTAACCATAAAAACGGAGTAAGTAGAACTGGACTATCAGTAGTGTAGTGTGGGAATGGGAAACAAAATGTCTGCTTAGAGTTACAAGAGATAAAAATGTGCACTAGGCAGGAAGGAAACAAGAGACTCACGAGACTCAAATGCAACGTTCTGTTATTAGTTTTATGCACTCACTTATGGTTCATGTGATTGCATAGTCATTACAGAGTGTAGTTAGTTGTGTTGTTGTACATACGAACAAAATGAAGTACACAGAATTTAAATGCTATAATATTATCATAAGTATTCATTTCATAGGGGAAATGGGAGGAAGTGGAAATGTTATAGTTCAGGAAAGTATAAAATGCAGTTTTAGTGTAATTTTAAGCTTCATCTGTATCTACTATTATTTTCAGCATGTTTTTCCACTGTAGTTCGACTGCTTGTACTTAATACTACTATATTTTATTGTTTTGTTTGCAAGCAGAGTTAAAGCTATGGAGCAAAGTTCAATTTTAGTCTTAGGGTGTCCCTTCCTGGGAATATCCTGTGAGTCATGGTTTGCTGTGGTTGAGATTGAGATGGATTTTCTAATTTACAGCATGCTGTGTATGCATTTTGTATTTATTAGTTTATAAATAGAAACTTTCAGAAAAGCAATATCGTTAATACAGTAGTAAAATAAGATTAGCTTATGACTGGACTGAGAGTATCTACTTAAATATTACAATGAATATTGAATAAGTAATTGAAATTTTTCTTCTTGCCATTAAATTTTCAAAGATAACATTTCTCATAACGTTCATTCGTTATAGCAATTGTATCAAGTAAATATTGAAAAAATCGAAATGATCCTCGTACCTGTAATAACCTGTTGTAACAGGAAAGGTCGTTGTAAATGAGATTTTTTTTTTAAATCGTGAAATCGGGTGTAATGTCACTTTATCTTTCACAATCTAAATGAATACTGATATAATATTTATGTATGTAAAAAGCAATGTAAATATATTGTGCTATACAATGCTTTAAAAACGTCCATCAAGATGCATTCCAGGTTTTTAACCTTACAAAAGTTTTAAACGCTTTTTTTCTTGATAAGGTTTCTATTCCGCAAACCAATTCAGTTACACACACGTGTAGTTATTATCGTTATCATACCTACTTGTACCTACCTACCTATTATAAACGATTCGTGTCCATCATTTGAAAAATTCTATATTATTTAAAAGTTTTTAATAAATTCAGAAACATTAAATGAAATTTTCAATTTATTGCAGAGCGGACCTTTGGGGAGAATGTTGCAGTATGCTGAAACAGCTGCCGTAACTGCTGCAGGGGTAGTAGTTATGCCCCTGGCTAATACATTGTCTGTTCCATTAGCAAAGATTGATGATGTAGCCTGCAAAGGATTGGATATGTTTGAGAAAAAGGTTCCAGTTGTCACAAAACAACCCGATGAGGTAAGCTTTTTAGCACACCAACTTTTTGTCCTTAGTATCATTGTTTGTTGTTATTTGTGAATGAAACTAAATGTATTTTTGTGGTTTAAATTCAGATTGTTAATGATACTCGGGATTTGATAACCGCCAAAGTGACTCCAGCCGTTAAGATTTTCAACGATGCTTCGGATGTGGTTTGTAATGTATTCGTGGTACAGAAATCCTTTGATTGCATGGAGTACATGGTAAAAGTAGCCTATACGACCATGGACAAAGTTCTGCCACCCGGCGAAATGGAAAAACCTGAGCAAAATGGAATCAGTGAGGGAGACGTTCAAGGCTCTGCTCGTCCAGGAAGACTGGTTAGGAACATCTGGAATTTATTCTCTACCGGCTCCAGAAGAATCCTCGGTGTTGCTCAACAACGGGTCGACAATGCAGCCGCCACCACTGATTTGGTAATCAAGAATGCCCAGAAAGCCTTTTCTAGACCGACGAACACCTCCTGAGAACTACTGCCTGTGAGGAGGAGGAAGAGACGGAGTCGAGTTTTTGTCTGCATTAGAAAATCTTCGGTGACTGAAGAGTGCATGACAATTATTTTCGAATTACAATTATATTTACCTAAGCATATTATATATTTACACTCTACATATACTTTCAGTAATAATATGAATAGCTTAATCAAGTTCGGTAGTAGAAATCTCAAGTGATCATACATAATAATATGGTAATTGTTTTGTTTCTTTGTTATCTTTACTTGAAATTAGTTAGCAAATGTGCAACCAGCGTGCCTTCGTGTGTCTGGATGGTAAAAATGTTTAGTTAGTTCGATGTGTACACGTGTAAGTAGGTATACTGATGTATGTAGAGTAGTCTCTTTAATTGTATTTGCTTACTAGAGTAATTTAGATATGCAAACAGACCTTGTACAACTATTAACTAAATGTTATACGTAATAGCGAATGAAGTAAATAATTCCTATCCCTTGTAACAACTATTGTTTTTTCTTTTCATAATTTTAGGATATTCCTACTACAATACTCTCTGAGAGTGCTTGAGTTAGTGTAACATTTTAAGTACATTATAAAAGAAGCAATTGCCGTGAATAATAGAGACAGAGCATCTGGAAAACAGCAAAAAAGTTAACATTAGTAGTGCAGCATGATCTTAACTGAAATACAATAGGGCAACATAAATGCAATAGGTTATTACTCATTCTTTTTTTCCTGATTGGGTATGTTTAGATTTATGTGTAAATTGATATTTGAGATTCGATGAGCCCTTATTAGATTTTTGTTATACAAATGAAACTGTACACGCTGTATGTTTTGTGTAGTGTTGTTTCAGGGAAAGAATGGTCTTATCTCTGTTTTGATCTAACCAGCGTAGGATAGGACAACGCTTTTATGCGCA